>CAJVPL010000179.1:0-37622 GCA_910591945.1 Ambispora gerdemannii
TTCTTTGATTAATAGTGGCTTCACTTATTAATCGTTATAAATCTTTTGATTTATTTTATTCTTTTCTTTATATTTTTACCCCTTTTTCAAATTACTTTTGTAATTTAGACCTTTGAACACACAATATCCGTAGATATTGGCACAGGTCTTAGAAATCTTTGCTAATATTTATAATTCATTCTCTTTACTTAAGTTTAATCATCCCTCTCCCAACATCATATGCTTGTAGTGATTCTCAGTGAAACCCACTATTCAGAATCGCTGTAACAATATGTTGCTTGATCAGAGCAGTGTGGAAGCTAACGGAATTATGGTCACCTTTCCTGATCTCTGTGTAGGAGAGCAAGAATGCGATATTCTCCTATGTATAGTTCATATTGTTCGAACATGGATTAAAAATATCTATCATGGACCAACTCTCAATAAAATGATCTAAGCAATGCACAAAAAAACTCAGATCAGTTGTGAAGCACTTGTTCAGGACGCGATAATTACATGTCCTTTACAAGCCAATGTCAAGTACATTTCACGAAATTACTTGAAGAATTCGAAAAAGTGAGCACTCTGAGCGCGGCAATATTCACCTTTTCTCCTTCAAATAACTTCGACGAATCCTCTCGAGTCCTATCACAGCAAACTCAAAACGAGAACTTCTATTGCGCACGGCATCATTGGTAGGTTAATTTTTTGTTTCTTTTTTTTCTCTGCTTTTTTTTTTATTTTCCTTCTCATTGTTCGTTCTTTTATTTTCTCTCTCCTTTCTCTTATTTGTTCCTTTTCCTCATCATTTTCATTTTTTTTTCTTCGATCCTCCTCTTTCATTTTTCTCCTTATCGTTTCTCTGTTTTTTTTTTAATTTTCTTCTTATCGTTTGTTCTTTATTTTCTCTCTTCTTTCTCTTATTTTTTATTCACTCTTTTCCCTTCTTATCATTTTTCTTTTTTTTTCTTCGATTCTTCTTTTTTATTGTTTTTCTTCTTTGCTTTTTTTTTCATTTCTTCGATCTCTTATCATTTTCTCTTTTTTCTTCACTTATTTTTTTTCTTTCCTTTTCTTTTTTTTGTTTCTTTTTTTCACTTTCTTCGATCTTCTTCCGCCTCTTCCTATTTATCATTTTTTTATTTTGATTCATTTTTGCTTCTTTATCATTTTTGTTTATTTATAGGTACATGCCATATGATCTTGGAACTCGATGAAAAGAAGGAAATAACGGCAAAAGAAGCCATCATCAATTTTTGCACAAAAACAATATCTATTGCTAATATAGATCCAGCAGTTCTTGCTGAGATCCACAAATTCCCCTTTCCAATCCAAAAGCTCATCGCAGAAGAGACATATGCAGTCTCGAAACGATTGCAAGAAGAAAAAAATGTGCCAAACCTCTTGGTTGCGGAGTGTGATTGTAAATTCTTCAATCACTATCTCCTACCCTGTCGTCATATTTTTCACGTGCAACTTTGTAGTGACGCTGATATTCTGACACCAGAAGTGTGGAGAAGTTTCCAAGAAACTTTTGAGAAAAGTGGCTTGGAGATATACCAGTCTCGTGGTTTAGTGGAAATACTCCAACCTCAATCAGAAACGGAGACGGCTGTAGAAAAGAATCGTTTAATAATGAACGAATTATTTGAAAGGGCAAGAGATCAATATTATCATTTGGCGGATTAGGGCAATATAGCAGAAGTGACGAGGTTTGTTGAAAATTTAGAAGAGGCTTTGACACCTGTTCTTTAGTAAGAAATATTTTATTATAATACAAAAAAAACAATAATTTAGTTCCCCCCCTTTATTTTTATGCTTGTATATACTTTTAAGAATATTTAATATACAATGAAATTTCTATGTTTATGTGAAATTTTTAAGCAAATAATAAAATTTTAAGCAATAATTAATTATAAGGAGACTACAGAGACTATATTCAAAGCTCATTTTAGCGATGGATTGATAATCAAATTTTACATTGTTAAATTGATTTTGTTAAATCGCACAGTCACATTGTTGGTCGGGTTTTAATTTACCAATCAAATGGTAAGATTATGTGAATCATGTGCTGCTGATCAAATGTGGCGTATATGTGGCTAAACTGGCTAAACGGCTTGCCTTGCTTTAATGAACTCCCTATTTTAGAAAAAAATTCAGTGTCGATCAAATTTAGTCATAATAATAATGGTAATGTCTGATATTGTAATTATAATGCACAATATTAAAGAGTTTCGGTTAGGGTTAGGATTATATTTAGGATTAAGATTATTATATAGCATATAGCAAATAAAAGGAAGATGTATAGTAAATTTTGCAAGGAACATTTTTGTTAGAATACAATGACTTTTTCACAAGATATATACAAGTTATTTTTCAAATTTTTTCGTTTACATTGATCTTGTGATTTGATTGGTGCATGATTTTACGGGGGGAATATTGGATGATCAGCATTGGGATCAGAATTATATGACCCAACACTTTTTTTTGCCGTGGCTAGGGTATTTGACAACTCTTGATGGAGAAATGTTTAAAAAAGACCTGCTCTACAATATAATGAAAGATTATTGCAATTGGAATAAAAATTCAAATTTTTAGAATAGACACTAAATGTGTATTAAAAAAAGATCATAACAAGTATAAGACATATCGGTGGCTTTCTCTGTAAAATTATCGTTATTAAAATTTGAACAAAATGAATATGACCCGATCAAAATTAGTAATAAATTTAAAAAATCGATAAAACACTTCCATAATGATAACAGTCCTTATTTAGTAAACGCATAAATAGCGATAGTGTTGTCAATTTAATTTGATGTGATGATGTAATGATTAATGTGATATTTGATAACTTATAAAAAAGTATATATGTACATTATATAGAATTTAATGTATTCATAAGTATAGTTGAATATAATATGTATATTGAGTGCGAATATCTCAAATATATTTTTGATACTTTTTTCTAAAACATGTTTTGCATGCACACTTTCCCTGTCTGTCATAACATTTAATTCAAAAAAATAATAAACAAGATCCTTACATTGCTCGATTGTGTACAACAATTCCATAATTTGTTCAGATATCTCTTCCGGAATAATATGAAAACCTTGAGGATCATCACGACCTGCCTGAATTAACTTACCAATAAAGCAAATTAATTTTATTCAAAAAAAAAGATTCTCATAAATATACTTACTTATTGATAAGGGATTAGAAGATATCATCAAGATCCCATCAAAGTCAATGTTTGCCATTCTTGATTATAGTGTTTTCATTATACGTAATTATTATGAGTGGCACAATCTTCTTTGACTTCTTGAATAATATTTCAAGCTCACCAACGAAACTAACTTAGCATCTTATCTTTTTTTGGACTTCAAAAATTCAAAATAATCTACTGAAACCTTGGTAATTAAGAATACAATGTGATTCATTGATAATAATTTTTAGTTGTATTTTTTTGGATGCCACTAAAAGCACTTTTCAAAGTCCAAGTGCTATTTTTTCAAAAAATTTTTCCTAATTACTAATATCTTGAGATAAATTTCCACAAGAAATACCCATATGAATTAATTCACAAAAGGAAAAGCTGTTCAAAATAGATTATTTGATCACTGCATAATATAGTCTAGTAATGCAGAAATTGACTTGCACATAAATGGAAGTTCTGTAAAAAATATCTCATTTGTTTTCAAAGTTTTAAAATATATCAAGTAATGTAACAAATTGGTAAATATGTAACAATATTTTGAAGCATCAGTTATCACTGTAAAAGATAATTTTGAATTAAGTAATATCAAAATTAATGCTGTGATTAAATGTTATTTCAGAGTTTCAAAAGCTTGTTGTTTTATTTTTTGCCAATTATATTCTTGATTTTTGTATAAAGATTTTGTCAATAATAATGCTATTACTGAAATATTTTGTACAAATTTGCAATAATAACTTGCTAAGCCTAGACATAATCTCAACTCAGATATATTTATTAATTTTGGCCAATCTTTTATTATAGTAATTTTGTATTAATTAATTGAAATTCCATCTGCTGAAATAAAATGACCAAGATATTTAACATATTATTTGATAAATTCATATTTCTTTAATTTAATATACAATTTGTTCTTTTGTAATACTTTTAATACTATCTTCAAATATTGCAGATATTCTTCTTTGGTTTTGTTATAGATTAAAATATCATTCTAAAAAATAATAATGAATTTATTCAAGTATTTTTAAAAGATATTATTCATGAGTATTATGAAAGTTGCTGGAGTATTGGTTAATCCAAAGGGTAGAACCAAGAATTCAAAGTGTTCATATCTTGTTCTAAATACAATTTTGTGAATTTGGTGATATCCAAAATATAAATCAAGTTTGGTAAAGTATTTTAATTCAATTAATCTATTTATGAGTTCATTTATACAAGATAATAAATATCTATTCTTAATAGTGATTTTGTTGAATGCTCTATAATCAACACATAGTCTTAAAGTTTCTTTTTTCTTATGAACAAATAAAATTGATGCTCCAAATAGTAATACACTTGGATAAATAAAATTTTTATTTAACAAGTCAGTTAATTGAGTCTTTAATTCATTATTTCTACAAATAATAATCTATATGTTGAATAAGATAGTGATTCACTTTCAGATATTAAATCAATTTTATAATTAATTGCTCTTGTAAATGAAATTTTTGCTAGTAGTTTTTTTAGAAAGATATTTAAGAATTATTGAATTATTTTATGTACTTTTGGTGTTAATATTTTTTCTTTATCTTTAATTATATAGCAAATAGTTCAGTATTATTTGAACAATTGGATAATTATTAACAAGTGATATAGATAAAATTATAATTAGATGAATTTAAATTAATATCTACTGTAACTTTAATAGATTTTGTTGTCATAATTAAAAGTCAGAGTGTTATTTTCCAGTCAATAGTTGAATTAGCATGAAATAATTATAGTTTTCCAAGTATTAAGTTATAGTATTATAAATTAAGAACTTGAATATTAATTCTAGAAGTTTTATAAGCATTTAATTTCAAGTTTTGAATATTGACTATAGTTATAGTTATAATTTTCTTGCCATCAGCCAATTCTACTGTAATTGGTTATATCTTTTTAGCTTTAATATAATTCTTTTGAACAAATTTTTCATTAATAAAATTTCTTGATGCACCACTATTTAACAAGATTCAAGCATCTTTTTCATTGACTTGATTATTAAATTTTAATAATCTTTCTTTATTGTCAGTAATATAAGTGAATTCTACTCTTTTATTTTGTTATTTGATAGAAGATTCTGCAATTTCTTCAATATTATTCATTCTTGTCTTGCTCTTTGAATAGTAATTTTTAGTAAAATAATCTGGTTTTCCATATTCATAATAGCTATCTTTAATTTTATTATTGTTAAAATTATTGAAAGTAAAATTTTCTTGAATTATTCAGCATGATTCAATTTTATGGATGTACTTGTAGAGCTATTTGATACTGTATATTATGACTGAATTATAAAGTTTTTTTGTATAGTACTTTGTATAATGAGTTATTATTAGTGATTTGTCAGTACTAAATATAGCTATATTATATCTAATAGCTAATTTTCATACATCTTTCAAATTTTCTGGTGCTTGATAACTTATTTTTATTTTTGTTATTGATTTTAATCCATTAATAAAATAAACAACTTGGTCTAGATCACTTATATTTTCTATTTATTCAACAAGATTTCTGAACTTGATGCCATATTCTTGAACTATATCTATTAGATAAAGTTATTTAAGTTATTTTCTCAAATATTGATAATTAAAAAAGCATTATATAATTCTTGAGCAAAAATATCAAAGTCAGCAAAAATGGGATTGATATTATTAATATTTGCCTTCAACTTGTTAAGATACCAATGAAAAACTGTATCTTTAAAATCAGTTGATACATAATTTATTTTTGTTTCATTATTGATAACATTTTGGGCAACAAAAATATTTTCAATTCTCAGTAATCAATCCAAAACATTTTCATTTGGTTCACTTTTATAAATTGAAATTTGACTAGAATTTTTGAATTATTATTTTTACCATTATTATTTATAATAGATGCTTAATTACTATTACTGTCAGTAGTATTTTTGTTTTGTTATTCTTGTAACTGTTAAAGCTGTTGGTTTTGTATTTTCAATTAGTTTTGATGAAATTGAATAGCATTAGTAAGAATTTATTACTGTTTTAACAAAGAGACAAATCCATTCATGAATTATATAAATTATTATTAATTTATTATAGTATATTTGTAAAGTATGTGATATAGCTTAATAATCTTTATTCATTGCTATCAAGTTGTAAGAATACTTTCTTAATATAAATAATATTAAAATAAATTTATTAATTGTTATAAATAAATTATATTAATTGAGATAGTTTTCAGTTTTAATTTTAATAAAGCTTATTCTTTATTTATTAAATAATGAAAAGATTTAAAGAACTATAATACAAAACAGAAATATTTAAATACATAATTGATGTTTAATGAATTACAAATAAATTAATAATAAATAAAAGGTGATTTGTTCTAAATTATTAATTTTACAGATGACATATCTCCAAGTTATGCTGTACTTAATTAGATATGTATGAAATATAAATAATAATAAATAGTAATTAACATGAATTTAAAAATAATAAATATAAAAATGAAAAAATGAATAAAAATAAAAGAAATTAAAAATAAGATGTATATAAAGTAATAATGTAATTTATATTTCACATCTAATCTATTTAGCAAAATATTAAATGTAGATCTGTATTAATTTCTTATATATTATGCAAAAAATGATAAACATAACACAAAAAATAATGGATAATGATATAAGAAAATATAATAATATATGAAAATTATTATATAATATTTCATGTTAATGATTAAAATAATTCAATTATTTAGATAGAAAAATTTAAACAAGCTACAAAAGCTAATAATAAAAGAAAAATTCATATCATATCAATATACTTACGTGACATCGCCAATTATTAATACAAAAATCAAGTTCAAGCAAATAATGCATGATCTACACATTATAATAATGCTGGCAATCAAGATATTTCTTTCAAATTATCATTTTAATATTACAATCAAACTTCTCTATAGTCACCACTCTTGAAAAAGCAAAATTTGGTAATTATAGAGGAAATGTGACTATAGAGAGATTTTTTTACTATTTTTATATGTAAATGAAAAAGCAAAATAGGGTAACTATAAAGGGGTGTGACTATAAACAGATGTGACTATAGAGAGGTTTAACTGTACTTTAATAATATTGAAATTACTTACTTATGCCAAAATTCTTTGACAATGCCAAAATCATTTATTATGTCAAAATTTATTTACTGCACTATTTCAGCATTACTGTGTCATTTTGACAATAGTAATTATTACTTATAATAAGAGTTTTAGCATTTTGGCATTTGTTAAAAAGATTTCAGCAAGCATTCTTAGTCTCAGCACCAATTCTTATCTATCCAGATTTTGAAAAACCATTCATATTGTATACTGACACTTCTAGTTTTGGATTAGGCGCAGTCTTATCTCAAAAAGCTAATAATGGAAAAGAACATGTGGTAGCATATGCTAGTAAAAGAACTGATGGTCTAATATTAAAAGTTCATATTGGGGTCATATGTAAGATGTTGGCACTCGGATCACGAATCAACCGTTTATACTTATGGCTGCGGGAACCACCATTTAAAGAAGGATATCTGACGCTGGAGAAGTTGATACAAGCATTAGGAACTTTTGACGAGTAATTTTAAGAAATTTTTCATTAAGGCAGAAGAATTCGACGAAGTGTTAGAGATATATGGTAAACATACTTTATTTTTATCGAAAATAGCAATACTATTTGCAGATATCAAAACTACAAAAGATAAAATGGCAAGGCCCTGACTTCGGTTCCGTTTTATTTGACCAATATTAATTACATTTTATACAAATGTATCAACACGATGATACTAGCACACTTTTTCTCTTAATGTTTCTTTTATGATCAAATAAAGATGGTAGACAAAATAAATTTCTTCTCCTTCTTGAACTATTTATAGTATTATAATTACTATTTTGATTTTTTGCCTCCGCAGAAGCCTGTGCTCGTTTTTCTTTTATCGTTTTTCTATCAATAACGTAACTCCATCAATAGTGTCACTAGAAGTACTTCCAATTGGACTACTATCTTCTGTCACTCTTTTTTCGACGATCCGCAGGTTCTCCATAAACAGCTTCCCAAAAAACCTCATTTAAATCTCGACTTTTAATTGCAACCAAGTAAATTACAACATTCCAATATCCAATACATTGCTCTTGCATGAATCCATTTAATAGCGCATGTAAGAAATCGTATTCGTGTATACGAACATGTTCGAAAAACATTGTTCGGTCGTCTTCCAGTGCTAGTCCATAAAGACCGGCAATATTATTCGCTAGTCCGAGGAAACTTAATACGTGACTTGGGTCTTGGAATAAGTCATTAATGAAATGATTTGTGAAGGAGAGACTCTGAACCCATTTTAATGATGTTGTTACTTGTAGTGATTTCACGTATAATGCAATTAATCCAAGTAGAATTAGCAGAGGACGCGCTAAAAGTGAGTATAGGATTTTATATATGATTCGAAAAGCTCGCCCCATTTTGGTCCGTTAAGTGTAAATTTCACGAAATCTGTGGCGGTATCTATGAATGGTGGATCATTTGAATAAAGAGAACGTGGCAATTTTTGAAATACTATAACTAAATTCTGGAACTTAATTCCTTTGTTTAGGACTGAATGAGAAAGGATAAATGCAAATAAGTGTATAAATGCAAATATAAAATGGATAAGGATAATAGCAAATTCAATTAAATGTCCTAATATAGTGCAGAAACTAAATATTCTCGATGTGTTGAACTCCGCGTAATATTGATATTAGTGACTAAAACGTTGACTGGGTCAATGGCAATAAATTTTCTAGTAATAAAAGCAATATTTAATGCTTAATAATGCAACATGACCATATGAGTGTAGTCCTAATTTCTCTTCTACCAGAGTTTTCGCCATCGTTTGTAAGAAGACAGTACTCGGCAACGGAGGTTGAAATTCATTCCATCCGATCTTTTTTTGTCCGTGTTCTTTACAAATTCTACAAAACTTTTTCTGCAATCCCAATATTCATTTTGTGATCGTGAATGATCGAGATTTTTTGTGGTTTTCAGGTAGTTTGCGTAGGATTTCCAGAAATCTCTGAGTGGTCGTTGTATTAACGTGGTTTCTGATGCTACATTTTTATAGATTCTTTCTATTGTTCTTTGATTGGGAATTCAAAATGGGGAATTACAAAGCTTGCGCGTCGCCATTGATACCACGGAACTTTTTTTGTTTTGTTATTATTGCGGTCAGTCATTATATGTTTGCACAATATCAATATCAATATCAATATCGATATCGTTTATATAAATTTAGCAGAAATGTATCAAAATCGAATTTGAGAGGAAAAATCTCATTTTTTCTCCTTGTCTAGTCTATATTAAGACACATGACAGAAGAATTCATTTTTTCGTAAGGGATTAGAAGAGTTTTATGTTGTCATTTGCGAAATTAAATGTTTTTATGTTACTAAAAATCGATAATTAATTAAGGGTTAACATTAACATAAAGGGTCGATTATAATATCTGATCGCTATGTGCAAGTTTTATTCTATTTTTAGCTATTTGATTCGATTTGACTAATAATTATTTGTGGAAATTAGTGGTTTTATTTGTCTCGTTGTATTAACATAATGTTCGCTGGCAATTTGATTACTGCATAAATGGGTTTTTTGATTTGTAATTCCTGTTTTATTTCAAAGCGTTCGTTAAAGCCGTGTAGTGAATTAAGGCTTAAGTCAACTCGGATAATCTTATAATTATCCGAATTGACTTAATACACATGACCTCTTGTTTTGTGGTTGGCTCAGGCTGAGACCCGCACCAACGAAAAGAAGTGCCGAATACTCACTAACAACACCACCGTCATAAAGTCAAATTGGAAACTGATCACAACCTGGAGAAATTCGTAACACCAGCGAAACGAAAATGGCTGCCAAACTCACTCCTAACAACTTACATGACCTGTTTCCAGTTTGGTTTCGTACCGAGTTTTCTGGATGTGAGGATTTGGCGTTTCTTTCATTGTTGAGCGTCTAGTTTCGTTGAACGCCCATATCTCTGGAACACATGATCAGATCTTTGCGATCTATAGTCCTATAATTAAGGTGAATATTTTTGCGTTTAGATCAACAAAATCGGGATAATATTGGTGGAGATATTGGCATCCAAAGTCGGCGCATGAAAAATCACAAAATGACTGACGGATCGTGAGGTAACGATATCTCACCAATCTGTGTTCAGAATTTTGCGAACTCGGTTCGTTTGATTCGCCTAATCAAGACGAGCATTCTTTGTATTCGGACCACAAAATTGGTTGGATATTGGGAGAAATATAAGCGTCCAAAGTTGACTGATTTTTCTTGGCATTTTTCCGAGATCGCCGGTGTTGGTTAGGGTTAGTAAGTGTTCCTGGGTGTCCAGTTTCTCCGTGTTGGTTTCGCCGCTACCGGATCCAGTGGGTTCAACAACAATCAACTAAAATTTTTAATTGGTCAGTTTATTTTCTATCAACCAGTAACACTGTAAAATTGCTCGCCAACTTTATGATTAGTACTTTTAGTGTGGGTTTATTCAATGAATGTTAAAGCTCATTGTTACTGGTGAGCCAACACTAGTATTTTTATTTGCTATTCAATTTTGGTCACATGGTTGCAATCCGGATTAAAAATCACGTGTAACTACAAGGCTTTAATTTCAAGCGGAGATCGGATATATAACATATTTCATGTGCCATGCACTGTACCATAACACAAAGTTTTTTGTAATACATGTAGATGCACATTGAGTGGCCATTTGGTCCCTTCACAAATTTTCTTTATTTTCTGTACCGTAGAATGCTAAAGGGGAATATTATTACTAATTAAATGGACACATTTCTTCCATCTTGCTTCATTGCTATTCTAAAATCCTGCCACTAATTATTCGAATTGAGCAGCCGATTTCTTACTATTACCTTATCTGAAGAAAAGAATAGATATTCGAATTTGTTTTTAATGTCGTAGCTATTTTGTGCTCATCTGTTTGATCCGGAAAGTGTATTCTGAGATTATATGTACGCAAAATGATACTATTATAATTTTGAGTTTGGCGTATAACGATACAGTGTTGGCAAGTTCCTCAATTTTAAACTGGACTGGAATAGCTCCAGACCCCAGTTAAAAATGGGGATAATGCGCAGTAATATAAAAAGTACAAATATTATGTACTTTGACCATTAGTTACCGTATACTGCCGTAAGTATTAAGGGGAAACAAACTTTCTCCCTGAAAAAGAACCAAAACTACATGAAAAAACTCCTTTAAAAAATTAACCAAAATCAACCAAAATCAACTAATAATGTTCATAAAATTGAAAAAGAAACAATAAGAAACAAAATTGTGTGTCAAAAGATTAAAAACAAAATTCGGGAATCGTGTAAAGTGAGATGGTTCATTTGTGGGAAAAAACTTGACAACAAAAAGATAAATCTATCTTCCACCATCGAGTATAACAGACATTCTCTTATTACTGACTGGTATTTTCTTTGATGAAGTGGTGGTTGATGCGATACTCAATGGTCTAGGACGAAGACCATTTATTGATGGTCTCTTCCTTAGAGTTGCGTTTGTTTCCGATAAATCATGACCTAGATTAACAGTTGCACTTCGTGCAGGATTACGCGGTGGAGGTGTTACTTTAACTGGAGTAGTTTGAGTTCTATTTGGAGCTGAAGGACGTGGAATTCCACGTGTAATCCTTGTATTTGATTTATTAGCTTCACTATCAGCAACTTCGTTATCTTTAGAAGTTGATGATGAATCTTTCGATTTGCTGTTTGATAATTTACTTTTTGACTGTGGTGATGGTGAGACAGCTAATCTTCCATTTACAACATGTGGTTCAGGTGTTGAAGGAGTCGCAACAGAAGATACAGATGAAGAACTCGAATTGCTCGATAAACTATTACTTCTCTTTGTTGATGTTAATGGTGATTCGGTATTCAATGACGCCGTCGTTTCTGCAGAAGATTTTCGTGAATGAGCTGGTTTCTCGGATGTTTCTGCATTACTGTCAAGATATAAACTGCTGCGTCGCTTTATTCTGTTAGGTGATGCTGCGCGTGATAATGACGTTGAAGAGACAGACAGGTTACCATTAGATTTATCGAAATAAACACTTGATCTTCGACTCGGTGCTTTACTATTTGGTGATGGTGAAACCGCTCGACTAACAGGTCGACTTCTAGATGTAGCTTCCACACCCAACAGTACAGTAGACCGGCGATTAGCAAGTCGTGTAGGCGAAACTTGCCGACTAGCCGGTCGACTTGTTGGTCGACTTACATCAAGGGTATTTGGGCGTCGATTGGGTGAAACAGCTCGACTTGCTGGTCGACTCGTTGTACTTCCATTGTTATTGAAATACATACTTGTTCGTCGACTTGGTGCTTTTGATGATCGAGATGTTGGTGATCCTGGTCGTGAAGAAGCTACACTATCTCTTCTTGAAGATCTTGTCGGTGTTTCCGACTTTGTGGTCTTATTTGCATTTTGTTCAAAGCCAAAGAACATTTGATTTACGATACGCTCACCGATTTCACTTTGCTATAAAATTAATTTATGAATAATTTACTTATTAGAATTAGTTAAAGACTGATATTATCAAAAATAAATATACATACCAATGTGTCGAGAAAGCGTACACTTTCGTGCATAAAAGGTTTTCGCTCATCTTTAATAAATAAAATTTCGAGATCAACAAATTGAATTAACAAACATTGAATAGCCTCATACAGACAACTTACTTTCTTCATATTCGAGACAAGCTTTGATCAAACTATCTTCAATTTTAACCAAATTGGGCCAACATGTCTTTCGCCATTTTTCTTCTTCCAGTAATCGGAAAGAACTTTGGAATAATCGATTTGGATCTGAGGCTTTTTTCTCGAATTCTATCATTTTCTAATAAAATCAGAAGAATATAATGTCCGCATCGTAAGACGTTAATGCGCTCTGATCGCAAAATGTGATCAGAATGAATCGTATATTTAAAAGAGAAAATTACCTCGATCAATGCACGACGTTCCAACATTAATCGATATATAGTTGCACATTTGAGATATAATTCTTGGAGACGAGCGACCTCTTGAGCTAGACGTTCGTACACTTCTTCGGCTGATACGACTATATTATCAAATAACAGTAAAAACAATCATCAGAAAAACAATGAATTTTCTGGAAAAAAAATTGCAATAACTTACTTTCTCGAAGAGCGGCAAAGAATTCGTCCCGTTCATTTTGCGGAACGAGACATTTGTCCCAGAGTTCACCCAATTGCAAGGTGTACTAATAATGCGCATACGCAGTGACACAAGATCAATAAATAACATCGCATATAATCAGCATAAATTAGATAATTAAGATCTTACCTCGTCAATGGCTTTCTGAATGATTTCGCGCATAATCTCACGAAGCCGCTCTTGTTCTTCTGATAGCTAAATAACAAATCAAACAACGAAATTATCAATAAAATCAACTTGGAATAATTAAAAATTAAAAGTAATAAATTTTGTTACCTGATTCAAGTATTTTTCCTCGAGAGTATCCTTCAGCGTGACTTTTCTCTCGTTTTCAGGCATTTTCAATTCTTCCCAGAGACTCTTAACCTCCTTTTCGATCTTATCGCGTCGTTGTTTTCGTTCAATATATTCCTTTTCAAAACCCACTAATTTCTGCTTCAGAGACGTCAGTTGTTCTTCTGTTAAACTTAATCCATCCGGTAATTCCGGACTATAATACATGTAATCACGAGACGGTGATAGCGATCTCTCAAATCGTGCATTTTCATCGCCGTCGCTGTTGTCATTATCAGTATCAACAGAATTATTTTTTAGATGATAATAGTTTTGTATTTGGGAGAGTATATCGGCTATATCGTTGGGAGTTGCTTTATCCAAGAATAATTGAAGTAATGCCTTTTCTGTGTCATCAGCAGGTTCAAGTTTTAATTTGTCAAAGTAAAAGTGTAGTTGTGATGAACTATCTTCAAATGAATCCCGTCGTACAGTCTATACAGAAAAGATTAGTACGCATTTATTCTAAAAATAATCAAAAGCAAAATAATTACATCTCATGCATACCACTATCTGATGTAAATAATCGTATTTATACCAAATCTAAGAGTAAAGTATAATAGAAAAAAATTGGTTAAGAAGAAATGAAAAAAGCACATTAAATTTTAACAACACATTGATGTGATAAACAGTATACGTACAGGTTGAACGACCGAAGCACTCAGGTCATTCTCGAATATCTAAACAAAGACAAAAATAAATTCAATTGATACAAAATTCTGTAAATACGATAAACTATGAAAATGAAAATGACATATACTTCTTTTGGTGGCACGATATCATTAGTTTTTAATTCTTTGGCGAATAGCGTGACGCCATCAAGCCATATATTTATATTTTTGCGCGTAGTTGTGATCTCTTCGTGTAAACTATCGCGAATATTCTTTAAATAATCGCGTGTTACATTATTAGTTGGTAGAACAGGACCGGTCAGGTCCTCTAGAACATTATCTATTTGTCGTCCAAATAATCGACATTGCTCCTCTATTTCAGCCTATAATAATCATATGACAATGATAAATTTAGTAACAAACTATTTTAGACATTTCAATAACAGAAGACTTACAAATAAGTCTTCGATTTCGGAAGCAACTGCTAACTTCCAGATTATTTGTTCTTGGATGAGTTTGTCGAACTCTGTTAGAATGGTCTATTATATGTCAAAAAGGGAATTAGCACAACAAACGGTTGAATATCGATTGATTATCAATCGATGTGTTGTTTATTAAATATCTAATTATTTACATTTAGTTTTTTTCGTGCCCACTCTGACTGATCACCGTAATCTGTACCAAAACCTTGGTTAGTCAGCCTGTACTCGGCCCATAAGGATTTAAGTTGCTCGACTTTGAAATGGAGCGAGTCCATTGCAAACTATAAACGTAGCAACAGTTCAAAGCGCTAGCGAATAAAAAAGAAAAAGAAGCTTATAGCCAAAACTTGATGACCAGCAAGGTGATGTTGCTCACGTGCGCGCGTGTGTGTGTGTGTGTGTGCAGATAAAAGGTAAGTGTTGGAAAAGAGAGAGAGAGAAGGAAAGAACGAATGAAAGAAGTAATAATGTGCTTTGATGGATATGATTATTCGCCTTTTAAATAAAAAACTTGATATAGTAATGATAATCAAAGAATTCTTGGGGAAAACGGGCGTTGCTGTCGTTATGAGCTATATGATGATGTTTTTGATACCCAAAATTGAGATAAACGTATTCTGGAGCAAATTTGTTATTACAGGGCTAAACTTGTTTTGGCAATGGGTGACTCGAAATCTTGTTATTTTTTTCTTTGTTTTTCTTCTTGGTCGTCGATGATGATTGAGTGTAAGGCAGTGGGTAAAAGAGAGTAGAAGAGGAAAAAGGAGAAAAGATGATTAATAAATATCTATTTCTATTTATAAAATACTAAAATATATACGTGATATATAGATATATATAAAGATATAGATATATATAGATAGATAGATAGATAGATATATATATATAAATAAAAGGAGAGTGTGTATATATAGTTTGTTCCTTTGATTCAAAGGAAGATCGAGAATGACAGTTGGAGCAAAAAAAAAGGAATGTAAAAGCAGGTCAGCTTAAGAATAATAAATCATAATATTGATAAATAAATAACGCGCGTTAATTCACAAGTTTTTATGCCAAGTTTGATTGATTTATTTGATGTATGTATGTGATAGATTACTCCTCTCATACGCACAGTTAATAAAATATATAATAAAAGAATAAGAGGAAGGTAATACATATTCTTTAATTTGGTAACAACAAATCATTGTTCTTGAATGGATGGATTGATTGATTGATTGATGCTGGATGGTGACTGTTTAACAAGGGTTTTTTTGGCTACACAAACTTACCCTGTAATGATTAAATTCATAAGAAAAACGGAATCAATTGATTATTGTTCTCGGTGGCTTCAGAACATCAAATGTGCCAGACGGCTAAGCGGAGGCACTCTTATCTTAGCCGATCCTTATCTAGAAGTGCTTATTCTATAAAAGGCGGCACAGAGTGAAGGGGTCTGAAACTGTAGCGGAGATTTTTATGTGTAATCTGGTGAGTGCGTGCATGCGTAAAGAATAGGTGATTTATTATTCGCTTGTATGAACTTTGTTGTTACATTCTCACACATACACACAATCTCTAGTTAGACGACCAAATAATGCAAAATATTATGCAAACAAAAACCATTCCACATCGCATCTCGTATATAATACCTAAAACGGAACAATATAAATGATAGATTAATAAAACAATGATCCCTTTTTGTATATTCGCTACTTTTGGCTCTTAGTTCCCATCATTATTATTGTTATTGTTTAGGCAAATGTGCAGCGGAATGGATTTCTTAATTTTCCATGTATTTTTTAATATTGACTTGTGAACAATTATACACAGTGATGTGCAGATAATGGCGATTTCTTTCAGTGTTGAGAAAAACATGAATGGATGTATGTATGAATGACATAACCGCCTCGCTCAAATGGAACAAAAGAATTTTGCTTTTTGACATTGTTCGTGGTAGGATTAGGATCACAATGATAACATAACCATCACGCACAATGATGAGGTAATGAATGAATGCCGGACTTTATTTTGAAATTCTTGATTTTTCAAGATTTCAATACTAATTTATTCAATGGTAGAGTGCTTGCTCATACATGCAATCTATGAGAACTTAAAATGATAAATGAGAGTCAATTTTATCGAAGCAAAGTCAAAAAAACAAATCTCGACTTTTATTTAATTTAACGAAAATGGCATCGGGATTTTAATCCGATATCATTTTATGCACGATGGTGATTGATATCGAGATAAAGTATCACTAAATACATAAATGCAATCATGCAAGGTTCATAGCGTGGCAATGAGTTAATTGTTGTCTATTTCTACCCTTGTCCTAAGAATAGATTGATTGCACTGAGATTAAAGTTATCTCGGCATCTAGAGATGTAAATTTTGATAGATTCGTCTCGATCTTATAATATTTTTGTCAAGCAGAAATACTAACCAGCAGTCAAAAAATTTAAATGTGCAAAACATTAAATCATAAACGATATTGGATTAATATCTAGCACGACAAGTGATCAAAAAACCGCTGACTGCCTATTATTTAAAGTTTAGTGAAACCAGCCCATTGGGTCGATCAGTGTCACGAATCAATTGTTAAAAGTATATGATGTTTTTCTAAAAGGTCAGGTGATTTAAGAAAAGGGCACAAATTAAGTCATTGAAAGATCATGACGACATTGAAACAAGATGGTAAGGGGAAAAATATCATAAATCAAAGCGGGAAATTCTCGCGGAAGTGATCAATGATGATAAGGAAGCTAACTTTATGTGTGATTATAATTTTTTTTTTTGACTGTAAATCTGTGCAAGTACGACGTGTATGCACAATGTTTTTCAGTTTTACTATTTTAATAAGGTGACCAGACCAACATGTCATTCTTTCCCTAGCAAAAAAAAGAAGAAATGCGCATACAGTCCAATTAGTCTACCGATTTTCTATATTACTACTACAAAACAAACTACTCTTATTAATCGCCCTTGGAACTAATTTCGCCGCTTTTTTTTCTTCTTTTACAATTTAGTAATTATCCTTATCTACTTTATCTTTCTCGATAATTACAAGTGAGCGAGTGTGGCTCAATAATTTTTGTCCTCGGAGCTTCTTTCTTTTTCCTTTATATCACCACTAGAAATAATATAGATAGGTCGTGGTGTATTTCTCGTGCGTCTTTCTTTTAGCATCATACCCCTAATACCAGCTACACCCCTCTCAACTAATTAACGACACATGCGTTAATTGGAGAGCACAATCATATAACGCTAATTAGTATTTGCAAAGCAATCAAATTACATCCGATCACCACCTTACCCTTCTCTCCGCGTGTTGTTTGTCTTATCAAATATCTTTAGCTAGCAGAAAGGCGCATCAAAATACAAATGGGTAAACGTTCCTCACCGCCATTACATATTAAGCTTCCTGAGCGTCCAAACTTTTTTAACCACATGTCTAAGGTATGTGTTCTCATGTCTCTATAAGTGGTGTGTGTATATGTGGCTGGATGCACAGGGGAAGGATACAAAAAATAAACAAACCAAGGATATAGAGTATAGCATAGAAATGGTCAAAGAAGCCTTGTGTTTTTGCCCCTCTATAAGAATGATTTTTGAAATTATTTTTCGATTTGTGTGTGGACGCGTGTTTATTAAAACCTAAAGACAAAAATAAACTAAGGCTCCACAAATATCCTTCAAAGAAACCAAAAATCGTTATCCCTAATCTGTTACTCGACGGATCACCGTTGCCGTCGCCTACCAAAAGCGAAGAAACATTCGAAAAAGAACTCAATCGAGCCCGAAAAGAATTCAAGCAGTTTAATCAAGATCTCGACGAGATATCTCGGTCGGTGGAAAAGTTGGTTCAAGAGGCGCCGGAGTGGTTTGCGGGGATAGAAGAGATAAAAAAGAAACAAGGTGATTATTGTTTATCTAATTTAATTATGTGATTATATGAAATTGTATGATCATTTAATTGAATATTTTCTTTGTTTTCAAAGATAATGTTGAAGAATGCATTACAGCGACACAAGAAAAAATCATCGAAAATGAACATCGTCTAGAGAAATTGGAGACTTTACAATACGAAGCAAACGATGATATAAATAATGATCTGAAAAAAATTCAAGAGCAGCTCAATGAGGTATTGTTTATTGCAAAATTTGGTTTTCCTAATTAAAAGAATATTAAAAATAATAAATAATCTAATTAAATGATTTTTTAAATAAAAATAAACAGTTATTGGAAAAACATCGAACAGCACATGCAAATGTTCAGAATCTTGATCGGAATCAATTAAGAACTACCGAGCAGCTTGATTTAATGCTACATGCTATACATGAATATGCACGTTTAATTGAAGAGTGTAGCACTACAATTAAACATTTCGATGATGTCGGATCTCCAATTAAATATGAGTCTTTGGATTTGTCTCCATTTCGACGAGTAGAGGTATATGAGAAACTTTTTATTTTTTGTTAGTTTATCATTATTATTGATATTATTGTATCTATAACCTAATATTAACTTTTTATGAAAGGGCAGTTCATATTTCGAAGATCACATTTATCGCGCAAGTCGCGCGACAACACCCAATGGAAGCTTACCCACTTCGCGATCTACATCACCAATATTCTTTACACATTCTGGCACAAGTACACCCGCTATCACATCCTCACAATCAGCTGATCCATCTTCTCCACTATCACCTACTGGCCCACCAGCGACTTCACCCCAACCAATACATCCACTTCCCTACTATCAGTTACGGCATCAACAGCTTTTGTTACTGGGAATGCGACGAGCAGCTGTAGGACTGAAATTTTTACTGTATGCTAAACAACTGAATGATTTGAAGAATGGTCATCCGGAAATTGATTGTGATTTAGATGTTGATTTATTTGGTGACTCAATGGATGAATGCTCGTTATCGAGTTATGCTACATACACAAAAACTGCCGTATTCAATAGCAAAGATAGTGATTATAGTAGCAGTGATACTGATGGCGCGAAAACTAGTAGTGATGATTGCATAAATAGTAGTGGTGGTAACAGTGAAAATAATAACTATAGCAATTATCATGGTGAAGGAGGAAAAGTCAGTGTCACAATAAGGAAACGACCACATGTATTTCATTCTTATGATCTATTAAGATTTGACAAAAGAAATATTGTCAACCAACAACAACAGCAACCGCAACAGCAAAGTTGACATTCAAGGTACAGAGGTGTTTTTCGTAGGAGCTTTCGAATGGTACCCAGAAAAGAAACATATGGACTTTGGATAAAGAATATTTATCTATGTAAATTAATGTATGAGGGAGGTGGTGTGAAGAATCAGAAAATCTTTTGAAATTTTTGATAAGAGGGGAAATTTTTTTTACACTTTTTAGCCAAAGCAAAGACATTGGGATTTTTCGGATTTTGGCAAAGTGTGTGTAAATTTTTATGATTATTATTTTTTTTTCAAATCAATCACTATGATTGTCATCATCAACACGAATAGTTTGGAAAAACAAACATTTCAGAGTTAGCTAATTTATTTTCGAAGATTAGATTAGCATTATTCCACATTTGTATAATAGATATTAAATTGGGGACGGGAATGTAAACACGGGTGTTTTGTATGCATGTTTTCTGGGGGGAGGGTTTAACGACATTGTATTTTTCTTTTGGACTGAATTATCTTTTCTCATTTTCGTACGTTAAACTACTCCTCATTTTGTAGATGATATAGTTTTTTTGTTTGATCCTTATGTTTCAACAAGAGATGAGCGTAATAATTATTATTATACATGAATCTGAGTTTTTTATGATTTCTTGTTTTCTTTTGGGAATAATAAATAAATATATGAACCTACCTCTATATCTCTACTCAGTTCAGAATGATTCAAATAATTCAGAATTACGCTGAACTTGAAACAAATGTATGTGAGCTGATAAGGTTGAAAGGGAAGGACGCTATTCCCAATGTAATTTAATAATAATAATAATAATAATAATATCAAAAATACCAACTTTTATTTACAGTTAAATATAAATAATATTATATAATGGTATAAAATAAATGTAAAGTAATAATAAATAATATAAAAATCAAACTAAAAAATAAATACGCCATCTAGCATATCAATTAAAATTCTTTAGTCTAATGGTGTAGTGAAATTACTAGGGAACAGACCGCGAACTTTTCTCGATACGTCCAATATTTCTCCTTCCCACCATCCATCATCTTGCATTGCAAGTACTGCCAAAATATCGCCAGCTGTAAAAGAAATTTCTTCGGGAATTGTGGCACGATAATCATATAACGTGGTAACTATATTAAGTTTAGTTAGAATAAATTCGAATAGTTTTTAGCAATGCGAATATTAATAAAGTATATAATAAAATTACCATAAAATAGAATTGGTCGACCTTCATCAGTATATTCATTAGCCGTTCTCATTACAACGGGTCTAACAGACGGTGCTTCTCCAACTGGTTGTATTACTGTTACTGGCTGTTGTAGATTCTGGGGTGGCCGTCCATTAAATGGCACACTATTACTATTATTATTGGCGAAAGATTGTCTTCTTGCAGGGTTTCCATTATTGTAAGTATTTGAGGGCATTGTGGCTGTTCTTGTTAAAGAAGATGCCGGTGATTGTTGTTGTATTTGCTGTTGTTGTGGTGGAGGTTGATAGAAAGTCGGATTTTGGTAATTAGTTGTGTGATAAGATCCATGTCGTAGTTGTTCTGGTCTTTCAAGATTATATGCACCTGATAATTGCTGATGAAAACCAGCAGTATCAACGCCAGCTCCACGAATATATCCACTTGAAACAGAGCTAACAGTATTACTTCGTTGTATTGTATTTTTTGGAGCTGGGCGCTGTTGTGCTGATGGAACAACGTAACCAACATGATGAATAGGACCTGGTGGTCTCTGTGCTTCACCATACATAACGCTATTTGTGTGCGTTGTAGGTCTTATTTGTGGTGATGTCTTTTGATATGCTCGAGCAGGATCAATATTCGCTGGCTGTATATGATGATTTTGTGGTGACGTCTTTTGATATGGTCGAGTAAGATCAATATTCGCTGGTTGTACATGATGAAGATGTTGATTATTAATCTATTTGAATTAAGTAATAATATTCAGTTAGAAATGTGAATAATTGTAAGAAAATAAAAAATTTAAAAATCGATTATTACTTGCTGTTGGAGTTGAGGTTGGAAAGGCTTTGTTGCAGCAGAATAAGAAACAGGTTCAGATTCTTGTTGATCTCTAATGTTTGGATTTACTGTGAATATCCCAGTTGCTGGTGGAAGTTTTCCATTATTCTCCATAAATTTCTCGGCCAAAGTATCTTGTGTTACTCTACCACGAGCGTCTATTGTTATCCCGAGTGGATTACCACTGGATGAACTAGATGAAGTAAGTACCGAATCAGATCTCGAGACTGTTTGGTGTGGTGAAGCTGATTGAACTTGAGGTGATGCCGACGGAGACTGATGAATCAAAGATTGTTGTTGATTTATAGTGGAAGAGAAAGAAGGTGAACCATTTTGTTTAGATTGGTCATTTTGCCGTGGACTTTGTGTTCGCTGTTGCGAAGTTGGTAATGGACTAGGACTTCGAGGCTCATTATTATTCGTATTATTATTGTTATGATTATGATTATGATTATGATTATTATTATTATTATTATTATTATTATTATTATTATTATTATTATTATGATTATGATTATGATTATTATGATTATTATTATTATTATTATTATTATTATTAGTAGTAGTAGTAGTAGTAGTAGTATTAGTTCTAGTGCTAGATGGCGATTTACGCAAATCACCTGGTCCTTGAATAGCAACCGAAGGTTGTGGAGAACGAGATCGACTATTTATCATTGATTCGATTTCTTGTTGTTGAGATGATTGAGGACCATATTCTGCAGAAGGTTGTCGTCTAAAGTCTCCGGGACCATTAATCAATTGTGATGGGTCATAGATTTGACCGGCAATCGTTCCAAATTGTTGTTGTGATGATTGCGGAGGAGGACGTTGATATTGTTGTTGATACGGATATTGATTATGCTGTTGACGTGATGGTTGCTGCTGCTGTTGTTGGTACGGAAAATGTTGTGGTTGTGTTTGTGGACGTTGTTCTTGTCTATGATAAGGTTGCTGAAATTGTTGTTGAGGTGATGATTGTTGTGGGAATCCATAATTAGGGGATTCATTTCTATTTTGGATTAATGGTATGGGTGGTTGAGGTTTATCTTCATTAATATACTTTGGAGAATTATTATTTAAAAGGGTTTGATTTGATACATTAGTATCCTGTGGATCTTTAATATTCGAGCTTGGATTTTGATTTTCAAAATTTGCTAACGCTTGTTTAATTGGATCATCTTCACCGTTTGCAGTATTAGTTGTCTCATTATTCATGTTTATTTCTAACATATTACCACCGATCGAAACATATTGCTTAGCCAATGGGTTCAGTGGTTCTTGCTCTTCTGATTCATTTACTGATAGACTAGGTTTGAAAGTATTTATTTCGTTGATAAGCATATTATTATTGTTGTTATCATCATCATCGTCGTCGTCGACGTCGCTGCCATTATTATTAGTAGAAGTGGTTTTCTTATTCGTTAAAGCGTATATACTTGCTCGTCTCGATGTAAGAGATGATTTTTGAGAGAAAGAACTAGGTGAAGAACTATAAATGTTTTGTCGAGTAGGACCGCTCGGTATCTGTTCATATGGTGTTGCCGTTACTCCAACTATCGAAGTCGCAGAAGAATTTACACTAGTAGAATGATCCGATGCTTCTTCGATAGAGTCAAGAATGAACGAGTTGTCGCCGAATTCCGAATCTCTGTCAAATGAGGCTATTGTGTATCGCGGACCTGGATCTTTGGCACCCGTCTGAAAATTTATGTAGCTTGGTGGATCTGAATTGATTAATTCATTAATTAAAATTCGGATATATAACACTTTTTTGATGTTACGAAATTAAATTTGAAATTTTGATTACCAGGTATCTCTGGTCCAGTTGCACGTTCCCTTATAAAAATTGCGATGTCTTTTTCAATGTCGCATTCTTCCAAAGAAATCCGAATAGATTCACTTGACTATAATAAAGGAATAGTAGCGTTCTCGATTAATTATTATCGTGATTATTTTATATACATTATAGTTTTTATTTACCTCATCATCCGCAACACAACTCTGAGAGATTAGATTTGCAAATTCCCATAAATGTGTCTTCAAAAATTGTATTCGTTTCTCTTCCAAGTGTTGGAATTTCTAGTTTATAATAGATTGTACATTCAGATTTTTCGTGTATGTTATATTTATATTTATATTTAAATTTATAATAATTACATCACATGCAACCCTCCAGTCATAGTTCCATCGTTTGATTGTGTCCCCCATGCTTTTAATTAAATTTTGATATTCTTGATCTTTCAATAAGATTTTGTTAACTTGATTAATAAAAACTCGATGTTTATTTTTAATTAGAATAACAGATAAAAAAAACAGTTTACATACCAGAATTCTTGACGGCTATTTGACTTTTTTCTAGTTTCATATTAAGCTATCACCGATCAAAATTAATAAATTAACTTTAAAAAATAAAAAATCACTCAGATAACATTAATTCGCAATATTAAAAAAATTGCGTTCAAACCTTTTCCAAATCTCTACCAATCAAAGTTTGTTTAGAAGCAAGCATTGCATTAATTTTTATACAATCACTCTCATATTTCTCTTTTGCCTGTTTTACCATTATTATTATTATTATTATTATTATTATTATTATTATTATTATTATTATTATTATTATTATTATTATTATTATTATTTTTTCCACAATATATATAATAAAAGAATTACGATTGTTTAGTTAGAAAGGCAATCAACCAACATTAACCTATTCAAATCAATTACCTGATACAGAGAGGATGATGCTATCTTGCATGAGACTTGCCTTTTGCAAATGAGATGTGTGTGTTTGTTTTGTACGTAAACTCCGTTCTAGGGTTGTTGTTTGCTATACATAAAAACAAAATTATCATTAAGAATTAATCTTCCCAAGTAAGTCCGAATTAAATATAGATAAAGAAATGACGAATCACCTGTTTACGTAGGTCTTTTTGTAGGGCTGTAAAAGTTATTATTTTCTGTTCGAGCTCAGTTCGTATTTGTTGGGCGAGATTTATATGTGATAAACCTGTCGCTTCGATCGCTTTTCGTGTGGCATCGAATGATTTTCTTAGAGTGCTTTATTTCAATCATCAAAGTATATTGATGAAAGATTTCTCGGAGTCATTAAATGAATTTGATTAAATGATAACAACTTACCCAATTTCATCTTTGCCAACCTGCGATTTTGCTAATTTTAATAGTCTTTTACCGTAATCTTCTTCGATGGTAGCACTATACGAGATCGAAATAAATGTATGTTACGAATAAGATATCGTAGATATTGGTTCAACATAAAAATAAATGAAATCTACCGGTCATGAAACATAGTTTTAACCTCTTCGCAGGTCTGTTTCGCTTGACGCATGCGCATCGTTAATACCTCATAGCCCGCCTCGTCCCTACCCTTGAAATCACAAAAAATGTCCCGTCAATATTAAATTTCTACAGGTAATTTCAACTAAACAAACAAATTCTCACCCAAAAATTATTAGAAAAGGTATCCGGGCGAGTTGCGCCAATTTCAGTCGCTGAAGTCATTTTTAAAGTATGTAGTTTAGCGACTTTAAAAGAGCTTCGCGAGCCAATATATTTATTTATTTTGATGTATGATGCATTTAATTGGACGAGTTGTATGTTACAACTCACTTATTCATGCAAAAAGGTTCCACCAAGAATTGATATTTTCTAGAATGAATTCATTATCGTTATCGTTATGGAACTTTTCATCGTTATCGTTATATGAAAATGCGTCTTTGGAAAAATCATTGTTTGACAAATAAACCAAAAAAGTATTAAGGCAAATTTACTCTTCGTTATTTATTTGAACCCAAATTGGAAATTAAATAAAATAAAAATTTGTAAATTAAAACATTTTTTATCTATATTAACAATTTACATAAGTGTTTGAAGAATTCAATTTTTTATAAGAGATATTCTAAAATTAAAGTTTAGCTCCGTAGAATTGGGCAACCTTCAATGATTGCCTCATTCCCAAATCAAGCATAATCTCCTCGGAACCTCCAGGGATTGCGTAAGCACGTACTTCACGATATAGACGTTCTACTTTTTCTCCTTGTCTAGATAATAAATATCATGTATTAGTAAGATCGAAATTTAAATTATAATAGATTGACTATAGAGAAAATTGACAATAATTACCCTCCACGAGTATATGCTAAACCACCAAAGATTTGAGCAGCTTCACGTGCACAATATTCAAAGGTTTGTGTCGATTGAGCTTTCAAGAGAGCGATAGGACCACCAAGTCTAGTAGCAGCCTCTGTACCATGCAATTGATCTGTTTGGTAGATTAGATTTTCCATCCAGGCATGTGTTGCTTCGATTTGACGTGCCATATGTGCCAATTTGTTACGAATTACAGGATGATCCACGAGTTTAGTGTTGAATGTCTTGCGTTTATGAGCATATTTAACAGCTTCGTCGTAGCAAACACGTGCAAAACGATTGGCTTGAATAGCGATTCCCATACGTTCATGATTGAAATTGTGCATAATACACTATTAAAAAATTAATTAGAGTCTGAATTAGCAAATAACATATTAAAGAAAAAAATAAAAAAGAAAATACTTTACCTTGAAACCACCATTAACTTTACCGACAATATTAGTAGCGGGAACTTTTACGTCTTCAAAAGTGATATAAGCAGTACCAGATGCCCATACACCAGAACATTGCATTTGTCTTGTCTTTACACCTGGCATCGTTCTTTCGATTAAGAGTAACGAAATTCCTCCCATACCAAGTCCTCCAGTACGAACAGCAACGGTGAAATAATCGGCAAAGACACCATTTGTAATCCACTTCTTTTCCCCATTAACAATATAATGTTTACCATCTTCTGTTAATTTAGCTTCAGTTCTAATGTTAGCCACGTCTGACCCAGCATAAGGTTCAGTAATGGCAAGACAAATGAATTTTTCACCGACAAGACATTGTGGAAGAATTCGTTTTTTCAATTCTTCTGAGCCAAATTTTGTAATTGGTGGAAGACCGATACCAAGACCTCCGATTAATCCCCATAATATACCACCGGATCCACATCGAGATAATTCGTCACAAATAATGAATTCGTGGAAACCGTTAAATTCTTCAGGGTTTACGCCTCCAGCTGGTTTGACATCTGTCAGATACCTGGGTAAAAATTCAAGAACATTGAATAAGGAATTTTTGTTATCATCACATAAATTGCTCAATAACTTACTCTTTTGGCCATGGAGCACCACAAACACCCGGTAAAATACCGGCTTTGCCAGCTTTGATAAAGAGTTCAGCTGGAATTTTTTTAGCTTCATCCCACTCAAAAGTATTTGGCATAATCTCGATATCAACAAATTTACGAACGGCCGCACGTAAACGACGATGCGAGTCATTATAATATGGACTGTAAAAATCTTGATACCAATAAGGGTCACCAAAGGGAACAAGATCACCGAATTGTGCATCTTCTGCGCTCGTAACAAGATCTTCATTTTTAGTGGCCGCGGCTTGAGCCGCTGCATCGCCAATATCACCGATATACAATTGTGGTCCGTATTTATCGAGAACCGACGCGTTATGGAAATTGTCGAATTGCTTTGTAGCGTCTTGACCGCCTACTTTTTGCAATATTTTTTTGCCGCCTGGATGTTCACCAAGAAAATTTGTCACGTCATAAACTTTACCATGAACGATAATCCAAAGAGAGTCATCGTTCTTATGTTCAGCTACCTCTTCGACAGTAAACGTTTTTGCCATTTTTCTTTTTCTTTTTCTCAAATATAGGTAGAGAGGAAAAATTTTATTATGTGTAAAAAAATCTTTTTTATTTGAGATTAATCACTCCTCTTCGATGGAATTCAATTAAAAAAAGTTTGTCATCATATTTTGGATAAAAATACGCTATTCGATATCAAATTTAATGATGATTAATTTACGTTCTCGTGATGCAAGGAGTATTTTCCTTGACTCAGCAAGTTTCACAAACATCCTAAACATATGATAACGATAAGATTCCGTGCATCAGCTGCTAGATTAAAAAAAGTTAATCAACTTCTATTGGCGAAATCAGAATTTATCGTTATCTAACGCTAAAGTCAATGCACGAAAAATCGAAGAGAGAATTCATCAACACTGATAATCATAATTTTTTCACAGCCTCAACTTTTGTATTACATGTAGAGCTCCTGCATCTTTTTATTTCAATTTGAGATTAAAGATATTCCCTGTACAGAAATTCGGAGATTTTATTAACAAAATTCTAGATCTTTGCCGGGTCTGGACAAAGATTGCAACTTGTATTCTGGATCTATGTCGAATCCTGACTTACGTTTCAAAATCTAGTGGAAAAGTTCTAGAATTTTGTTAATAAAATCTTTGAAATTCCGGAATAACTATACGGTGAATTTCCGACAGATTTTTTTATAGGAATGAAATATTTATGTAATTAATTATATCGATAGTAGACAGTTTCAATTTTCACAAAAGACTAAATAACTGATAAGCTAGAGAATTATTACTATTATACATATGATATTATTATATAATCACTGAATTGAGACTTTTTTAATTTCGGTTAACTTTTTCAACTTTGCCATCGCTTCTTTATGACCAAGAGATTTAGCTTCTTTAAGATATTTTTCAGCTAACGCTAAATCTTTTGGTTGATCGTGTTTACCATTCATCAAAATTTCACCATAAAGATACAATGCATCCTTGTTTTTAGCATCAACAGCCTTCATTAAATATATTAATCCATTGTCCTTATCATACGAATCTCCAGTTACAGTTAAACAACTGTATGCGTACCAATATTGAGCTTTAGTTGTATATGAATGTCGCGGTTCTGCAGATGCTGATTCGCGGAGATAAATAGACGCTTTATCATCTTTTTCATCTTTTTTAATTCCGTCATATTCCATTATCATATATAAGCCAATAAAATATTTTGCCTCGTTAACGTGTTCACCACTTTTCACGCATTCTTCAAAGATTGGGAACGCTTTATCAAACATCTTTTTATTGTGAAGTTCCAATGCTTCTCTCCAAGAAAGTGTATTATATGAAACTTTTGCAACAGAAATGTTCTTATTTTGTGAATCAAGCTTATTAAGCAAATTGAATATCTCTATGATTTTTGGACGATGATTTAGTTGTTGATCCCAGGCTGCTGTCATGATTTCGGTGTATGTCCGTGGTGTGTCCATAGCGATAGGAATTGGATCTGGACGAGTTCCAGAAATTACTGCCTGACATACGTGATGATCATTTAGGTTCTCGTAGGGTAATTTTTGAGATGCGATTTCCCACATTACTATAGCAAAACTGAAAAGCAGAATATTTAATATTGTGCATAAATTTATGAGAAAATTAAATTAGTATTATTATTATTATTATTACCTATATATATCCATTTCCTTTGAATAAGGTATATATTTCTTAGACAATTTCTCCGGCGCAGTCCATCTAGCATCAAATTTTTATTAAAATAATATAAAATCAACTTTTTTTGTTCATTTTTAAACTACCTGATACTTCCAAATCTTATCAATTTTTCTGTAGCGAAGTGTGCCATTCTGAAATTGCTTAATTTCGGATTGTAATTCTCATCTAACAATATGCTCGAACTAAAAAAAAAATAAAGGTTATTTATTAATTGTATTATATATGAACGAAAATAAGTTTTGATTTATTTGTTTACCTCTTTATATCGTGGTGAAGAATATCGACTGAATGACAAAAATTAAGCGCAACTGAAATTCCTTTTGCTATCATAATTTTTCGGGCCCATGGAATATTACGCGTATTTCGTAAATATGTTTCAAGATTGTTGTTTTCAGCCCATTCCGTTATTATATAAATGTCCTCTTTTATTTTAAGAGCACCATAACTTATAAGTAATGAATAATATTATATCAATTATGGTAACATCGATATTAATTATGCGTTTGATAAAATAGTTTACTCACAATTGCTCGATATTTGGACATTTTTCCAACATATTCAGAATATTTGCTCGGTGTTCGATTTCTTTAACGCTCATTAACATAGTGACTTTAAGTTGAGCTACTGGGGTCCCTTTATAAATCCTTTTTTGAATTTGCTTTTTTGATCCTCGATATATCTTCGAATCAATTTCGTTGAAATCCGATTCTTGTAAAATTATTTTATTCGATAAAAAGTTATGGTTTATTATATTTTCTTTTCCAATTGTGTTTGTATTTGCGTTTAAGTCATCAATCGCTTTTTCTAAATTTGTTAGCAGCGTATTTTTCTGTTTCTTAAGTGAATTTAAGAAAATTATTTTTATTATTTTTATTCTATTTGTAAAAATCAAAAGTTCTAAAAGAATTTTACTCACATTATTTGATCTTATAAGTTTCATAATTGATCTTATAATTTTACGCCAAAGCGAAAGTTGTTCCTTTGGTGGTTTAACAAATTCCAATAGGTCTGCTAAAATTTTCTCGTAAATTATTAGATACTGTTGAAAATTATCTGACATTGGCGGATCGTTTTGCAGTATTTCATTTGCATCCTTGATCTTTTCCGAGAATTCTTTGTTCCTTTTTTTGTAGTTGTTTTCAATTATTTCGTTTCCCATATTCACAACATTTATTACGATATGTGTTAAGCCACCATTATTTGTTGTTGTTGGTTCTTGCGATATTGAGTAAATTTTCGAGGAAGACGGATTTTCAAAAGATGTATCGCTATTTGTTTCCATTTTATGATAAAACGAATGTATAATATGATTAATAAAAATAATGCGGATTTAAAGGATAGATACTGAGTTCACAATGTTTTCATAAAAAGAAACTATTATCAGACATTGATTACCGTTACTAGATCTAAATATGGACAAATGTTACCGATACAAGTACACAAATAAGAGTCTCTATATAAATTTAAATCTTGATGAATGATTTATTTATTATATGCGATAATTTAACAAGTTATAAATTCAGCATGGATTATTAATTCTAATGTACGACCAATATCGCATGCGTTCTTAAAAGTACGGAAGTCTTTACATTATTATGGAAGACTGTGGACATACTAATGTTTCGTATCTTTGTTATCTTTCTTGTTAGACCTTACAATGTAACGTTGGACAAAGAGAAAAAATGATCAGTGAAAAATTAAGGTTTTTGTGTAGCTTCTATAGTCAGTCATTTGATCGTTGTAATAATAATTAAAAAAATAAAATCTTTATTATTAATGTATTATACATATAAATTTAAATATTTATTTTTAAAAATATACAAATCTAATTATTTGTTGCATTACTTCTGATTGCCACTGTAGAACTAGAAGAATTACTACGAAGTTTTCTTAATTCTCTAGCTGCGTCTTTATGACCAAGGGCTCTAGCTCTTTTAAAATAATCTTCAGCTGCCTTTAAATCTACTGGTTGATCATGTTCACCTTTTTTCAAAATTTTACCATAAAACAATAACGCGTGTTTCTCGCCAGCATCAGCAGCCCTCTTTAAATATTCTAATCCACTTTCCTTATCATACAATTCTCCAGTCAAGCAAACATATGAGTACCAATATTGTGCTTTAGTTGTATATGTATGTGGTGAAGATGCCGATGCCGATTGGCGAAGATAAACAGACGCTTTAAGTTCATCTTTCGGAATTCCGTCGTAACTTAAGAAAATGTATAGACCAACTAAGTATTTTGCTTCGTTAACATGATCTCCGCTTTTTGCATATTCTTCGAAGATCGGGAATGCTCTTGCATATTGTTTATTATCGTGAAGCTGCAATGCTTCTCTCCAAGAAGGAAGTGTATTTGTAGCGGGTATGTATGTAATTTCCATTAAATGTTCATTATTATTGTGGTGATTGTTTACTGAACCGTTTCCATTCATTTCATGTGACATGGGTCTATTTTCATAGGGCATGTATTGATAGTCGTTGTAAAGTTGATTGAGAATAGTAGATATTGCTTTGATTTTTGGACGAAATTCGTGTTGTTGATTCCATGCTGATTTCATAACATCAGCGTATTTCTTTGGTGTGTCTTCCGGAATTGCTCCTGGATGTTCCCCTGACGTGACTATTGCTCTAACTTCAGTTTCGTTAGTGATCGTTTCGTACGGTAATGTTTGTGCAGCTATTTCCCACATTAAAATTCCAAAACTAAAAACACGCAAATATTAGAGTTAATACTAGTTTAATCAAAAAATCAGATTGATAATTATATACCTATAAACATCCATTTCCTTAGTATAAGGTATATAGTCATGAACTAATTTTTCTGGCGCTGTCCACCTTTAATGATTTTCTAATTAGAATAAAAACAAAGATCGAGCTAATAAAATTGCGTAAATTTTATCCCCAACTACCTCAGAATTTTCATTTGACCTCTGATCGAAGTTGAACTTTCTGTCTTGAACCGGGCAAGTCCAAAATTACTCAATTTTGGAGAGAAGTTTTCATCTAAAAGAACATTCGAGCTAACGAATACGGGAACAACATCTTTTAATTATTTTATTTCATTTCAAAAAAAAATCCATCGATATTCGTTATTTACCTTCTCACATCATGATGAAAAATGTCAGATGAATGACAAAAATTAAGCGCAGCTGAAATCCCTTTTGCGAACATGACTTTTTGACTCCATGAAATAAAGCGTGTATTTCGTAAATATGTTTCAAGGTCACCTTTTTCGGCCCACTCAGTGACAATACTAATGTCCGATTTATCTAACAACACGCCGTAACTAGCGCATATTATATTAAAAAGATGAATGTTTATAATTTCATGAATTAATAAATACCTACAATTGCTCTATATTCCGACACTTGCTTAATTCATTGAGAATCTTTGCTTGTCGTTCGACTTCCTTTGATTCTATTTTTGTCATATCTTTACGTTGAGCTACTAACACTCCCTTATATATCCTCTTTTGAATTTGGCGTTTTGATCCTCTAGATTCGCTCTGATTAACATCACTGAAATGCTTTTCATCCAATATTATAGCTTTTTTATACTTGACATCAACACCTTTATTTAGCAACATAATATTTAAGGAAGCTTGAATATCATCTAGCTTGTCGCTATGTTTATCTAACTTTCCGCTATTTTCATCTAACTTTCCGCTATTTTTATCTAACTTTCCGCTATTTTCAATAGCTATACTTAAATTCAAATCTGCGATCGCTTGATCTATTCGTGAGATCAATTCTCGATGATATTCCATATTCTTTTATAAGATTAAGAGTAGAATTAAATGTAAAATTTATAATAATTCATGTTGTCATTATGAACTTCAACTTACATCATTTGCATTCACAAAAGAAAGGAAATGTAGCTTAAATTTTTCACTGAAACTCGACGGTTTTTTTATTTCTTTTACATATTCTATTGTTTCAGTTAAGACAGCAATATAATTTTTATATTGTTTCTCTAAGAACATTGAGGTCGGTGGATTGGCTTTTATTGTCTCGTTGGCAGCTTTGACTCGTTTTGATAGTTGCTTACAGACTTTTTTATGTCGTTTTGCATTTTCGGCACATTCAATTAATTTGTCTGCTAATTTACACGCACTTTCGGCCAAAGGAACTAAGCTTAAAACATCGACCATTCCCCGTACTATGCCGGAAACATTATTGCCAGGTTGGTTATCGTCATCATCAATATCCATTTTTACAAATTAAAACAATCAAAAAGATGAATAAATGCTTTGTTAGCTTTAGTTACATAACAAAAAATTACATGAGTTCACTTAATATCTAGAAATTTCCGAAATTCCCAGTGAATAAATAGTCATGCGCTAAAGGAATTCCCTTTTCTTGATCTTTCCTGTTTCGAAGTCGTAAAAGAAACCATTTTTATCTTCTGGTAACGTTGTCCAGTGGTACAATATATGCGGATGATTATTGCTTTTATAGACAATCACAATGGTTATACAGCAGAAAATTTTGCAACAATGCTAATTATGAATAATCCAATAGAATGTAAAAATTCACATGCTTATGTTAACGTTAATGTTTGAAACTAACAACCTTAGATGCGAAATTAAAGAATTTAAAAACGTGATTTTATTTATTCAAAATCAAATTCTTCATCATCCAATCCTAAAAAATAATAATAGAAATTTTAATACATACAGGTAAAAAAAAAACGCAATAAGCTAAAATTAAAATTTGCTCACCTGACGATAATTCTAATTCCATAGAAATAACTTGTGTACAATTTGTTGGTTCTGGGAGATTTTCAAATCTAAGTAAAGTACTTGTACGCGTTTCACTCGGATCAAAAGAATCTGATTTACGATTAGCGCGTTCTTTTTTAGCAATCTCATCGGCTTTGTCGAATTTTGCCAAGAAATTTACATTTGTCCAAAAGTTTTTTATTTGTTCGCTTATTTGACGAGCAGTCGGACGTTTTTTAGGGTCAGCATCCCAGCATTGATTGACGAGTTTTACGTATTCTTCGGGAGTTCCTATGAAAACAGAAGGACGTAAACCTTTGCAAATATTCATTGCTAGGTTACTATCGAATTTATAGCCTAAAAAAGCCGGTATCCCACCGTTTGCCACTTCCGATAGAACAACACCAATACCATATATATCACTAAATTTGAAATTTTTATAATTAATAGAATATAAAATGTTATCAATTAAGAGCATAAAAATATACCTTGCTTGAGAGTATGGACTACCACGTAAAACCTCTGGAGCCACGTAAGGTAATACGCCATATACACCTGATTCTTTTGTATGACCCTTGAGTGATAAGGAAAGACCAAAATCCGCAATTTCGGCTTTTACACCATTTTTACATAGTATATTACCACTATGCATATCCCTGTGCACGTATCCGCCATCATGAAGCAAACATAAAGTTTCTAAAGCTCTAGAAATTAAGACCAATTTGTTTCGCCATTTCATTTCAGGGGTTTTCAACAAATAACTTCGCAAGTCGCCATTTTCTGCAAAAGGCAAAACGAGCAAATAGGCTTTTGTTTCAGGATCTTGAGATACACCGTAAATGTAACAGTTCGCAAAAGCATGTAAATTGATTTCATATAAACAACTGAGCTGAAAAAATTATTTATTTTTATTTATTTACACGATAAAAATTCATCCATATCCATTGAACCATTTGCTTGCTTAATTGCAACAGCACATTTTTCTCGGCTATATTTTCCATTACAGTCAATAACACGTCTTCCCGTTGTCCATTCCGCTTTAAATACTGCACCAAATCCACCTCGTCCAATTAAATCCATTCCTTTAAATTGCTCATAAGGAATCCATTCCATAAAGTTTGAGTCCCATTGAGTAGAAAATAATAGACTTTTCTTTATTAACTTATCGAGTTTTGCATTTCCGCTAGTCCAATCTTCACGAAAAATTTTCGTGTCACAGGTTTGGCACCAGAATCCTTCAAAATCTTTGCATTCTGAACAACTTTCCCTCTTACACCAATTGCTCATTTTTGCTCATTTTGACTGGCTAAGATTTTTATTTGCAGGATAAAACTTGATATGTTTGATAATATGTATGTGATCTGAAGAAATATGGTTTATATGAAGTAAGAATGTAATTTTACGAGCAGATTTTTTTTCTTAGCATAGTACAGGGTACGCAGATGTTATTACTTTAAATGATAAAGATAAATGCATGCATTATCTTTGTTCTTTTATTCGTTTCACATCATAATATTAACGTTATTAATCTCTTTTTCTTGATTTTGTTAATTCATTAATGCAAGTTGAATGTAATGAATGTTTCGTGATCTCCAAAAGTCATTGTTATCTAAGACAAAGAATTGAAATTTTTTAGGATTCAATCTAATGTGTTTTACTTTTTTGTAACGGTAACGGTAGCGGTAGACATTTATGATTGTCATTTTCATAATAAATATAGGCCGTCAAAATTTAACTTGTCTTTAATCACATACTTTATATTCTTTAAATCTCAAAATGTCAACGCCGATTGTCAATTACCAGCAAAAGAAGAATGAGTTTTCTCAAAGAATTCCCGAAAATGTGTCTCTGAACATCTTTAGTTTTTTGAAACCTAGAGATATTTTGTCTTTTGCAATGGTGAAAACATTATAAATTCAACTTTAGATTCAGTCTTTTTGTCTCTAAACAAAACATTAAACTTCTAATTTTGTTTAATTCGTATTAGACTAATAAACACCTTCAAAAGCAATTAGAAAACGAAGACTTTTGGGAATTTATTTGTAAAGAACAATTCGAACCACATCACATTGAAGATGTACAGAACACCCTTAGAAAAATTAAAGAGTTAAAATTAATATTAGCAGAAGAGACGTATGAAACAATCCAACAAGCGATTGAAGACGAACTATTTGAATGGAAATTTCTATACAAAAAACTTTGTGAGTTTGTGTAACATTATTCCACCTTCACGTTCATTACTAATTTTTTATTATCAGCATTTATGTGTCGTTATATCTCATATGAATCACGTGTCACTGATTACGATAATCCTGAAAATTGGATTATTGTAAATTCAGAAGAAAGGTTTGTAATATATACATACTTTTTTTAAGCTCGTTATTCGAATAATAAAGTTTATTTCTCATAAATTAGTGAATTTGGTCAATATTATCAACTTGAAAATATTTCTTGGCTTCATGTAAGCAAATATTTAATTATATTGGCTTAATAAATAAACATATTATTTATTGATCTATTTTTATTGATAGGTTGAAATTGATTCACCTCACGTTTTACCTGGAAATTACGATATAATCTGGCGACTCAAGATTAATTCAAAGAATTATAAAAATTTGGATAATTTAGAATTTAGCGTGGAAATTGTTGAAAGAGTATGTTTGGATATTTCCAAAGAATTTATTTATAGATACTTATAATTGTCTAAATTATAAATAGGTCCATGAATTGTCTACAATGGGAGAATATATGGATTTTGCTAAAGAATTCGTCAAACCTTTTGTTCCTGGACAAAAGCTAATCAGCATTCTAAAAGAGAAAGATGACTGGGTCGAATATTGTTTACCGGTTCAAGCCAAATTTGACCCTCAGGAAGCTTCGATTCCGGGCATTCCTACTACTTTTCATTTACGATGCAAAATATTTGATTATAGCGACGACGTTTTGAAAAGCGGACTGGTAATTATTTAATTTTGTAGATTGAATCTAAAATATTGAATACTAAACTATTTATATCTTTCATTTTTGTAAAAGTCGATTGATTACGTTCGCTTGCGTCATCACGATGAAACTGAAAATGATATGAGCAATTTTCTTAAGACATATTAAATCTATTTTAGCTGTAAATGAAAATTTTTTAAAAAATTCTGTATTAATTTAACCAAGGAAATGGGACATAGCAAAGGTTTCGTGACTGAAATAAATATTTGTCATTATAAAAAAATATATAAAAAAATCATATCCATAACCAGACTCGACCTGATCAAAAGTCTGGTTCGAAAATTCGAACCCAATTAAAAGTCTGGTTCAAATTCAGTTCAAATTTCGAACCAGACTCGAACCAGACAAAAAGTTCGGTTCGAGTTCAAGTAAATGTTTGTTGATGTTCTAAGTAAAGTTGTAGATCGTAACATGAGCTAC
>CAJVPL010000180.1:0-37593 GCA_910591945.1 Ambispora gerdemannii
CTCTGGACGTCGAGATATTATGTCCTAAAGTGATCGATTATTGTATTTGGGGCATGAAAGTTTATGAACATACAATATCATGATCAGCATTTGTAATGTTCTTTATGCTCGGAAAATTTCAGAACATTACACATGATCTATGGAAAGTTATGGGGGGTCCGTTACTTACTTCTGACGAGCACTGTAGTGAAGGTGTTCGGGCTATTAGTAAAAAATTTTCAGAAATTCACTATATCAAGTGTTTAATAATAAATTCACTATATCGAAAGGATTTAATATATACTGTTTTTGAGCTCAATTTTACTATATCGAGAGTTTAATTAATCCTTTACTATATCGAGAGTTCACTATATCGGGAGTTGATTGTATGTATGATCCCAAAACAAAAAAAGATTTTTAAAGCTTCTGTTAGGATTAAAGGATTATATATAGATATTTTCAAATTATTATTACTTTAAAAAACTAATCATTTTATTTTATTGCAAAAGCAATCTAAATAAACTATTCAAGAAATTGAAAATTTTCAAATTATATCCAATGCATGTTGTAATTAGTGTAATCGATAATTTTACATATAACAATAGGTTGGGTGAGTGTAGAGACTTAATCTACAGATATCATTCAATATAATGGTCAAGGGAGATTTCAGAAAAGAAGTTAGATTAATATTCAATAGTCCGTTAATGATATTAATATTCAATAAATGCCTTTGTATCAAAATTTTATTTATAATAGAATTACTAGGTATTATTTACTCCATTACTTTCCATGTTGAGTCACTTTTTAATCTACGTAAGGATGATAATGTGATTCTAATAAAGATTGGCTTAAATCTGCAAATCTCAAAAAACATGTTTATAATTTTGATACTATTAAGTTTATTTATTGGTCATTCAACAAAGGTCATATTGATTTGACATCTGATGACTTGTTGATAAGTTAATTTATTCGAACACAAGATCTGCCAATAATGATGAAACATCTCTTGATTTAATGCTTTATTTCAAGCTATTAATACCTTGGCGGAATTTTTGTTACAACATACTGAGCTCACTCCAGCTGTAAAGGGAGCACAATGACTACTATATAAAAGTTATTTAAAAGCAAACTGTTGATAGCACCACCACCAAAAGCTATTCATTTTTTGACTGGATTAGACGATATTCAAGCTGATGATACATCATTTACATTTAAAATTGATCCAGATTTCACAAATATTGCTATAAACTTTTGTTTCTCATATAGAAGATAAAACTTAAAAAATTCTTTATTTAATTCGATTTATTGATTTATCAGATTGCTGAATATGTAAATTTCCTATAATATCAGTTCGTCTGCTAGAATCATACATACGAGCTTTTCAGCTTTATTGTTAGCAAATTTCAACAGCGATCCAAATGCGTATTATTGTTTCATCGAAGCCAGCACTTTAAAGAATACTCTGAGTTAGTTAAATTTTCCAATGAAGTAAGCGCATGATGGATTAGTAACTATCAAACTATGTAAATAGGTTTGCTACATTGATATTGATTAAAAGTACCTTAGCCATGGAGAAAAAATATTCACGTGATTTTAGTCAATTATTATTTCTATATTCGGATTAACACAATTTTAGCCACAAATCGGTATCAAACGGCTGATAATGAATTGTGGCTTGATGAATTGAGCAACTGTACTCAGTGTTGTCGCTTGAACGTAAGTTCAGCAATTTGATTGGTCGGGAAAGCATCCCGACCAATCAAATTCTGGATTTCCAAGCGATCAAAAAAATTAAATATATCAAGTTAACAAACAAAATGTCAGCTGTTTTTGCAAACAAAAACCTTTTTGTAAATAATGAATTGAGCAGCTATATATATTAATCAAAAAATTAAATATATCAAGTTAACAAATAATATATCAGCTATTTTTGCAAACCAAAAAACCTTCTTGTAAATGATGAATTGAGCAGTTGTATGTATTAATCAAAACATTAAATATATCAAGTTAACAAACAATATGTCAGCTGTTTTTGCAAACCAAAAAATCTTGTAAATGATAAATTGAATGACCATATATATTAAAAAATTAAATATATCAAGTTAACAATATGTCAGCCATTTTCCTTGCAAATAATTAAGGAATCAAAAAGTATATAAATCTAATAATACTCAACTTTATTCAAATCAATTTCATTAAATATATTACAAAGAAACTAAAAAAAAGTATCTAAATTCAATAAAAGAATATTCATTAAATAAAAATATCTTTATAATCTCACTATTAAAAATCACTTACTTTAATATTATCTTTTATTTATATATTATATTAAATAAGCAACAATAAGTTTTGTAATGATTACAAAACTTTAAAAAATATAACTAAATTTTATTAATTTAAAGAAAATAATCCACAACATGAGTTTGCTACATGCAAATAGTTGTGTCATATATTTAAAAAATAAATATAAAGCAACTGATACTTTATTAAAAGAAATAAAATTAGAAAATAGAATTTGATAATATAAATTAAAATATTATATTCAATTTATCTCATAATTTTTTTTTAATTTAAATACTAATAGCTTTTATATAAATTATAATCTAGAAAATTTTGAACTTTTAGATAATGATAATTTAATCTCAAAGAAATATCAGACACTTTATTAGAGAAAAGTATCTATGAAGGTTCATAAGTACTATTATTTGAATTAGATAAGATTTATGAAATTATATTTAAAGAATTTGAAAAAAAATTCAATGAATCTATTAAATTCTTTTTAAAGTTAAACTAAATTTAGAATTTTTTAAAATATTATTATTATAAAATGTTATTATTACTAATTGATTAATTAGCTAATAAATATAAACAAGTATTGGAAAAGGTAATTAGACAAATATAAGAAAATACAAAAATAATATCTAAATCTTATACTAATTTTTATTGAAATTCTTATAATTTAAAAGGAAAAAAAATAAAATAATAAGATTTCAATTATATATAGTATTTTAATTAACTTTACTAACTAATTAATTTACAAATTATTTAATTAAAATAACAAATAAATTAATTAACTTATCAAAAATAATAAAAACTCTTTTACTTTATTCTTTTTACAAGAAAGAGATTATAATATTTTTAGTTAAGAAATTTCAAATAATTCAATTATAACAAAAATATTAAAAGACTAGTCTATAACAAAATATCAATTCAAAAATTTAATATTAACATTTTGATTAGCTCAATATAGTCTTAAAGTTACTTGTTTACAAAATTTAAAGTGTACTTTTGAGAGGGAAAAACAAATTGTTTAAGTATTAAAAGATATTTGTTTTATTATGTTATTGATTCTCAAGTTTTGACATATTGAGTTAGAGCTCAACTACAACTCATATTTATACATTTTTTTTGAAATATAAATATAATATTAAAAACAAGAAACAAATATAAAAGATAATTATACTAACTAAAAATAAAATTCTAATTTACTAAATATGAAAAGTAGAGAAATAAAGAAGAAAAAGTATAAATCTCAAAGAATTTTTATTGGTTAAATTTTATCTATTCAGAATAAATAACTATAAAAGTATAAAAGCATAAATATATAGAAGTATAAAAAATATAAGAGTACAAAATAAAAAAAGTATAAAAAATATAAAAGTACAAAATAGAAAAAGTATAAAAAGTATAAATATATAAAAGTATAAAGTATAAAAAGTATAAGAATACAAGGTAGAAAAATAAAAGTATACGAATATAACAATTAATAATATATGATGAAATTGTGAAATGTTCTAAGTTCTTTTTATAATTTTGTAAAATTTTACAAATTATGAAATTAACAATTTTTATAACATAATTATAACAATATCTTTTTTATTAGTTTATACTCTTTTCCAATTCAGATTTTTATTTGTAAGCTAATTTCATAATTAGTGAACAAACTTGTAATACTATAATAAATAATTATATATAATTTATTATTCTCAAACTATTAAATTTTTATATAACAAATTTATTATTATTACAAGTTTGTTTAGTAATCATTAAATTAGTTTACAAATTTGAATCTGAGTTGAAAAGAGTAATAGACTGATAAAAATATTAAAAGAAAAAAAGAGATATTTAAGAATTATATTAATTTTTACAAAAATTGTATTTATTTAAAAAGGATAATAATATAAAAAAGTTATGAAAGAATAAAGATCAAAAAGAAAAAAATAACAAAGAGAATTTGAAAGACTAATTTTTTGTACTTGCATAAAACTTTTTAAAGCTAAAATAATATAATTAGTAATAATAATAACAAAGTTTCTTTCACTTTGTTTTTCTTACAAGTAAGAAATATTTAAAAATTCAAATAATAATAATTAAATACTTAAAATTCAATTTTCATAATTCTAATATAGTAATTTATTCAGCATAATATGATATAAAACTCAATAATTCAATAATAATAATTTGTTCAGTACAATATGATATAAAATCTAAAGTCAATAATAGTAATTTGTTCAATATAATATAATATAAAGCTATTAGCAATTTGTTAGATATAATATGATATAAGATTATTTATATACAAGATTTTAAGTATATAAAGAAAATATAAAAGATAAAAGATATTTGAAAAATGATTTTTGTTAAAAGAGATTTTTATTTTCAGTTATAATATATTAAGTTAAGGCTCAAATAGCATTTCTATTTATATTTTTTAAAAATACAAAAAGTGAACTAAATAAATAAAAGTAAAATAACTAATTATATAAAAGTAAAGTAAAATAACTAAAAAATAAAATAATATATAAAAGTAAAAAGTAAAATAACAAAAAAGTAAAATAATAAAAAAGTAAAATATAAAAGAATTTAAGATACTAATAAAAATATTAATATGCAAAAAATGTTAAAAAAGCTAAAAAGAATATAAAATACATAAGAGATTAAAAAATATTAAAGTTAAACATATAAGAAATATTAAAGATACCAATTATGCTAATGTTAAATATATGAAAAATATCAAAGATACCAAAGATGAACATATAAAAAATATTAAAGATACCAATTATGCTAATGTTGAATATATGAAAAATATCAAAGATACCAAAGATATTAAATATATAGAAGATATTAAAGATGTTGAAGACACATTGACAAATTCATTTTTTAAAATATTGATTTACTTATCTATAGCTCCAAAAAAACTAGTAATTTTATAAGTTCTCCTTGCAATATTTTTAAGATATTGATAAACTTATTTATAGCTTCAAAAAAACTAGTAATTTTATAAGTTCTCTTTGCAATATTGACAAGAATATCAAAAATATCAAATTTATGCTAATATGATATTTTTGTATTTTCTGTCTTTTTCCATATAAGAGTTATGATAAATAAGTATGTATATAATTTTTTTCTTCCTTGTTAACTCTTTTCTTTTTCTTTTTTTTTGTTTTGAATATCAAAGTTATTCTCTTTTTGATAGTTAGATTTATTTTTTTCCTTCTCATTTATTTCTTCACTCTCATTTTTTTCTATATTCATCCAAAATTTTTGATTCAATCTCTTTTCACCATCTCTTGGCTAATTCTCTTCTCCTATTATTGTATTCATAAAGAAGCTTAATAGATTTTTTCTCTTTATCATAGAAGAGAAAGAGAAGAAGAAAACAAAAAGAAAAGAAAACATAAAGAAAAGAAAAAATAAGAGAAAGAGAGAGAGAATTAAAGAAAGAGAGAGAGAATGCAGCAATCAACAGAATCTAAAATAACGTGATCACGTGTATTAAGAACGACCAATAAAAACTCGATACAAGGAGATGCAATTTTGATTGGTCAATCGCAAGTCACGTTAATATTCCATTTTGCAATAATATAGGGTGTTTTAAATCATTATAAATTTAAAAATAATAATTTTTTTTAAAAAAACAAGGTCGATAACTTGCTGTAAATTGGTTTAGCTACAAAATGATGGCCGTCTTTTTTTTATCGCCTTGATATAATGTGTTATAAGCTTTCAAAAATCATTAATTTTATTTCAGTCTTTAAATGTCATGCACAATAGCAAAGTTTGTTTACGTATTGCAAGCTTTTGTTAAATGCACGATAACAATAACGACTTTCTACACGAGCTTTTTGAGCTTGGGTCATACTGGTGCATCACATTTTTGTTATTACACTATGTATTAGCATTAGCAAACAATTAAAAAGAAAAACTGTTGTTCAACCTTTTTAGCATAGTACAGTTAACATTGAATATAGCGAATCTTTTCATAACGAATACAGGGGTATAATGAACTGAAAATTTTCGAGTTCGCTATATAAAATATAGTAAATTTGATATAACGAACTGTATTTGTAAATTTATTCAAATTCAGTAAAAATTCTTTGTTATTACCTCACTAAACTCATTTTTATTTTTCATTTGCCTGCCTGCTAATGTACTGCATACGTATAGTTTACGTAGTTGTATTCACAAAAGTTCTGATTGGATGCAGGTAAATTCATCATGTTGTATATGTATAGTAATGTATGGTGCACGCGATTACAACATATCCGATATACGTACATGTACATGTACATATACATGGCCTGGCTATTCATGCATATAAGTAATTTTCATAATTATGAATCGATTAATCGGACATAATCATTAAGCTTTCGAACTTATGCAATACCGATACGAGCCAAACATAACCATTAAACTTTGTGTTATCTGTCTACCATTAACAAATTTCATAATTATCACCATATTTGAGAATCGATTACTCAAGTAATCATAATTTATTAATATTGAATTAGCGAATAACTGAACTCTAAAACGATTTATTAATAAACTTCCATTTAATAATTAGGATTATTCAGGTTAAAATAAAAAAAAATTGTATTATGAAAAGTAGAAAAAAGGCACAAATTCTAATATTGACACCTTTTAAATTTTAAAACACGTTAATCTGTTTTGGGAAATATTGTACAAGGCTTATTATACAGTACACGTATTATATATTGAAGGTACATTATAATTGATTTGGGAAATATCAATGTTATCCATATAACAATTTACGTATATAGAAAAGCTTTTTAAATATCATTATACCTAGATAAATCAATCTAATGATTTGGAGAACTCAAATATTATGATCATTATAAGCAAAAATCATTATCGTGAACTTATTACATGCTCCTTTTATCAACTATCGATATTGTATGTAACCAACGATATACTTCTTGAATTTTTCTTTCAAAGATTATGAAACTGCATTTACACAGTCAACTCTCCCTAAATATAACCTCCCCAAAATGCAATCACATCTCAGTTCCATGATAGGACTTATGGATAAGTACACGTTCTTTTTGTTCTGTAAGTGCATCTCATATGTCCCTCTATAAGTGCACATCATGTGTTCATGAACAATCAAATTCATGATGTGTTATCACATGATAGGTAATGAGCTTCACTCGGAAATAGAAAGATGAATTGCTTCTATAGAGCACTATAATAATAAGATTCTCTAAAACTAAATTTAAAATAATTGAGAATAAATTTTTTCAAAATTGAAAGATTCAACCATTTCAGGAGCTCGATCGTGTCCATTTTCTGTAGCTTTTTGATACCACTTCAACGCTAAGTCAAGATTTTTCGAAACACCTATTCCATACTGATAGAATTTTCCAAGATTAAATTGAGCTTTGTTATGTCCAAACTCTGCTGCTCTTACATACATTTCAAATGCTGTATTATCGTTTTTTTCTGTTCCTTCTCCATATTCATAACATAAGCCAAGTCGAAAATAAAAATGAGAATTATTTACTGATGATTTTAAAAGATATTTAAATAAAGTTTCTTCTAATTTACATGCAATTGTGTCTCTTACGTAACTAAATCTTAAAAAAAATTGACTGATTATATTATCAGAATTAGCAGATTTTAAATAAAACTCTAATGCTTTATCTTCATCTTTTTTTATGCCTGTTCCAATTTCGTAAAATCTGGCAACATTAATTTGAGCAAAAGTGTCTCCAGAGTTTGCTGCTTTCAAACACCACAAAAATGCTTTTTGTTCATCTTTGATTGTTCCTTCTCCATTTTTATAACAAATAGCAAGATTGTTTTGTGCTTGAGGAAATCCGGACTCCGCTGCTTTTAGATACCACTCAAATGCTTTTTGCTTATCTTTGCTCGTTCCTTCTCCATTTTGATAATATACTGCAAGATTAAATTGTGCTCGAGGAAATCCAGACTCTGCTACTTTCAAATACCACTCAAATGCTTTTTGTTTATATCTAATTGTTCCTTCTCTATTTTTATAATGGTCAGCAAGCTTATGTTGTGCTTGAGGAATTCCCGACTCTGCTGCTTTTAAATACCATTCAAATGCTTTTTGTTCATCTTTAATCGTTCCTTCACCATTTTCATAGCAAACAGCAAGTAAATATTGTGCTTTAGGATATCCAGACTCTGCTGCTTTTAAATACCACTCAAATGCTTTTTGTACATCTCTAAATGTTCCTTCGCCATTCTCATAACATATGGCAAGATTATATTGTGCTTGTGGAATGCCAGACTCTGCTGCTTTTAAATACCACTGAAATGCTTTTTGTTCATCTTTGATTGTTCCTTCGCCATTCTCAAAACAGATAGCAAGATTAAATTGTGCTTGAGGGATTTCAGACTCTGCTGCTTTCAAAAACCACTCAAATGCTTTTTGTTCATCTTTGATTCTTTCTTCTCTATTTTTGTAATATACAGTAAGTTTATGTCGCGCTTGAGGAATTTCAGACTCTGTTACTTTCAAGCACCACTTAAATGCTTTTTCTTTTTTTTTTATTGTTCCTTCGCCATTTATATAAGAGTTAGCAAGATTATATTGTGCTTCAGAAATTCCAGACTCTGCTGCTTTCAAACACCATGCAAATGCTTTTTGTTCATCTTTGATGATTCCTTTTCCATTTTTATAACAGACAGCAAGATTGTACTGTGCTTGAGGCATTCCAGATTCGGCTGCTTTTAAATACCACTCAAATGCTTTTTGTACATCTTTAATTGTTCCTTCGCCATTCTCATAACATATGGCAAGATTGTATTGTGCTTGTGGAATTCCAGACTCTGCTGCTTTTAAATACCACTCAAATGCTTTTTGTTCATCTTTGATCGTTCCTTCTCCATTCTCATAATAAACGGCAAGATTATGTTGTGCTTGAGATATTCCCGACTCTGCTGCTTTCGAACACCACTCAAATGCTTTTTGTTCATCTTTAATCGTTCCTTCTCCATTTTTATAGCAGACGACAAGACTGTATTGTGCTTGAGAATTTCCAGATTCTGCTGCTTTTAAATACCACTCAAATGCTTTTTTTATATCTCTTATTGTTCCTTCGCCATTCTCATAGCAAACAGCAAGTTTATATTGTGCTTGTGGAATTCCCAATCTTGCTGCTCTTAAATACCACTCAAATACTTCTTTATATTTGATTGCTCCTCTGTTTTTACAATAGGCGGCAAGATTATGTTGTGCTTTAGGGAATCTAGATTCTATTGCTTTTGAATACCACTCGAACGCTTTTTGTTCATTTTTGATTGTTCCTTCTCCATTTCTATAATAGTTGGCGAGATTGTATCGTGCTTGAAGAATCCCAGACTCTGCTGCTTTCAAACACCACTTAAATGCTTTTTGTTCATCTTTTATTGTTTCTTCGTTTTTATAATAGTTAGCGAGATAATATTCTGCTTGAGGAATTCTAGACTCTGCTGCTTTTAAATACCACTCAAATGCTTTTTGTTTATCTTCGACTATTCCTTCACCATTTTTATAACAGATAGCAAGACTATATTGTGCTTGTGGAATTCCAGACTCTGCTGCTTTTAAATACCACTTAAATGCTTTTTGTTCATCTTTGATTGTTCCTTCTCCATTTTTATAGCAGATGGCAATATTATATTGTGCTTGAGGAATTCCGGACTCTGCTGCTTTTAAATACCACTCAAATGCTTTTTGTTCATCTTTCATTGTTCCTTCTCCATTTCCAAAGCAAACAGCAAGATTACATTGTGCTTGAGGAATTCCTGACTCTGCCGCTTTTAAAAACCACTCAAATGCTTTTTGTTCATCTTTGATTATTCCTTTTCCATTTTTATAGTAGTTGGCAAGATTGTATTTTGCTTGAGGAATTCCAGACTCTGCTGCTTTTAAATACCACTCGAATGCTTTTTGCTCATCTTTGATTGCTTCTTCTCCAGTTTTATAATAATTCGCGAGATAATATTGTGCTTGAGAAATTCCAGAATCTGCTGCTTTTAAATACCACTCAAAGGCTTTTTTTTCATCTGTGATTGTTCCTTCGCCATTCTCATAGCAAATGGCAAGTTTATATTGTGCTCGAGGAACTCCAGACTCTGCTGCTTTTAAATACCATGCAAATGCTTTTTGTTCATCTTTGATTGTTCCTTCTCCATTTTCATAGCAGATGGCAAGGTTATATTGTGCTTCAGGATATCCAGTCTCTGCCGATTTCAAATACCACTCAAATGCTTTTTGTTCATCCTTAATTGTTCCTTCTCCGTTTTTATAGCAGATAGCAAGATTATATTGTGCCTTAGGACATCCAGACTCTGCCGATTTCAAATACCACTCAAATGCTTTTTCTTCATCTTTGATTGTTCCTTCTCCATTTTCATAACATATGGCAAGGTTATATTGTGCTTTAGGATATCCGTTCTCTGCCGATTTCAAATACCACTCAAATGCTTTTTGTTCATCCTTGATTGTTCCTTCTCCATTTTCATAACAGATGGCAAGGTTATATTGTGCTTTAGGATATCCAGACTCTGCCGATTTCAAATACCACTCAAATGCTTTTTGTACATCTTTAATTGTTCCTTCGCCATTCTCATAACATATGGCAAGATTGTATTGTGCTTCAAGATATCCGTTCTCTGCCGATTTCATATACCACTCAAATGCTTTTTCTTCATCTTTGAATGTTCCTTCTCCATTTTCATAGCAGATGGCAAGATTATATTGTGCTTTAGGATATCCGTTCTCTGCCGATTTCAAATACCACTCAAATGATTTTTGTTCATCCTTGATTGTTCCTTCTCCATTTTCATAACAGATGGCAAGGTTATATTGTGCTTCGGGGTATCCGTTCTCTGCCGATTTCAAATACCACACAAATGCTTTTTGTTCATTCTTCATTGTTCCTTCTCCATTTTTATAGCAGATGGCAAGGTTATATTGTGCTTCAGGATATCCGTTAAATGCTGATTTCAAATACCACTCAAATGCTTTTTGTTCATCCTTCATTGTTCCTTCTCCGTTTTTATAGCAGATGGCAATAGTATATTGTGCTTTAGGATATCCAGTCTCTGCCGATATCAAACACCACAAAAATGCTTTTTGTTCATCTTTGATTGTTCCTTCTCCTTTTTTGTAACAGATAGCAAGATTATATTGTGCTTCAGGAAATCCAGACTCTGCAGATTTCAAATACCACTCAAATGCTTTTTGTTCATCTTTGATTGTCCCTTCTCCTTTTTTGTAACAGACAGCAAGAGTATATTGTGCTTTAGGAAATCCAGACTGTGCCGATTTCAAATACCACTCAAATGCTTTTTGTTCATCTTTGATTGTTCCTTCTCCTTTTTTGTAACAGATAGCAATATTATATTGTGCTTCAGGAACTCCAGACTCTGCAGATTTCAAATACCACTCAAATGCTTTTTGTTCATCTTTAATTGTTCCTTCTCCGGTTTCGTAACAGATAGCAAGATTATATTGTGCTTTAGGAAATCCAGACTCTGCAGATTTCAAATACCACTCAAATGCTTTCTGTTCATCTTTGATTGTTCCTTCTCCTGTTTCGTAACAGATAGCAAGAGTATATTGTGCTTCAGGATCTCCAGACTCTGCCGATTTCAAATACCACTCAAATGCTTTTTGTTTATCTTTTTTTATCCAATCTTTTGTATTGTATAATTCTCCAATTAAATATTGTGCTATAGCATCTTCTTGAATTGCTGATTGTTGATAATATTGTAAAGCTTGATCGTAATCTTTGTCAACATTAATACCAAAGTGGTAAATGAGGCCTAAAATTTTTACATACAATATATTATCTTGTAAACTTTGCAAAAATTTTATTTTATCAGAACGTGTTTGAGTCGTTTCTAAAATAATTCCAACAAGATATTTCAAATATTCATTTTTATTATTTTTGAAGATATAATCGAAGAGAGTCAATAAATCATCCAATTCAATATCAATTTGTTCATCCATATTTGTTGCTTTGAAAGAGGATGATGTTCTAATTCTTAAAATAATTTGCTACACATAAATGTCGCTGGCTTCTGTATCTAGTAGTAGTTTTTTTTAATATCGTCCGAAGAGGTGTTGATCGAATATCGATATCGATATCTTTTTTGGGAACATACATGTACATGTATATCGGCACGTACTGTATGTAGGTTGCTATTGCTACCGCTACACAGAATGAGATTTCCTATCATTATCGCTATCACTATCGTTATATCGTACGTAATCCGATTTATCGATAACGGTAATAAAATCAGCTCCTTTTGAATACTTTCAACAAATCTTTTTAGCTGTCTCTTGCCACGCTATTTCGAACCCTGAACTTTAGCTTTACAACTTTTACTTGCTTTCATAATTTCTTCAGAGTTAATCACAAATTTTTGAAGCGAATAACTTAACAAAAGGGGATCCAACACTTTTTTTATAATATCGGTCCCACGATTGAAGTAAATTAGATGGTCTATGCAAGCAAAATCATTTCCTACTTACACTTCTGGTTTCTTTATTTCTTCTAGAAGGAGTATGTGAAAATGTCTGTCTTTTTTTGAAATCCTAGATATTTATAAGAAAAATTTGACAAGTAATTTATAAAAAATTCATTTATTTTTTCAAGAATCTTTACCTTTTGAATTATATTAATACATAGATTCTTAACTGACCAAAGTGTTTGGGTTACTATTAATTTTTTACCGAACATGGAAATTACTTGATCAGGAACCCAAATTGCTTTCATTATTTCTCTGTCAAATTATTATGAAGTATCTATTCGAACCATTCTGAAGCATCTTTAGATATTCGTTGCCTTCCCAAGATGAGCTTGTCAATATCGATAGTCTCATTTCCACTTGTCAAAAACAATAAGTAATTTGATATTCCCTTTGGGTTTACATTTCGATTTACCATAGAGATAGTTGTTCTCTGTGATGAAATTTAATTGGACATAGTTGATTTCTCGCTGAAATCTTGATTATTTTGCAACACTAGCCCGTCTTTCCACTCGACATTTAATAATATGGTCTAAACTTACTTTTGATAAATTGGAGCTCACTAAATTGATCATAAGGAATCCAAATGTGATGGAATCGCCTTGTCGTTTTTATTTATTTTATCTATAATATCTTCAACTTCGCATCTAGAGCGATGGTTTGAAAATTTGTAGAAAAATACATTTCATACTTTAATAATTAAAAAAAAGCATCTAGCACTAATCAAGTATTTTTCGATTTCTATATCGATATACTGTAGTTGTTATTGTTATTGTTATTATTTACTTAAAACAGAAGTAGTGTACCAATTAGCGATACATTTTGTAGTCTCGTCTCACACTATTAGCAAAGGTATTTAATTATTAAGATGTATAAATTTTTTACTTATTAGCAACATCCATCGATTATCGTTATAAACACATGCTTTATGTCAAGTATTAAAAAGCATTATTTTACTAAAATTTTTTACTAATCAGAATAATTTTCCTCCAATACCAAATACAGCTCTTCCAACAACTCGGCTTTCTTTCCGCAGTACAATGTGTCCTATTTTTGTTAAATAAGCTTTATATCCGCAACTGTCGCATTTATTGAAAGTACGTAACAATGTCGTGTAAAAAAATATAATAACAACAAAACTTGTCAGCTTTAGAAGGGTGAGTGCAATAGAAACGGTGTAATTATATATTAAATTCTAATACACTTACACCGTTTCTATCGTACTCATCCCATAATATTAAACAAAATATGAATTTGTGACAACCGTTCGTAAATACTCACTCGCTCATCCTTCCACAATGCTTTTACATCAACATAATATCTTTAGACACATTTCATTTTTGACTTGACTGCAGCGCCTGTTGTCGCTTTTTTTGTTGGCATTAATTCATAGACGAAGTCTTGACGATTTGCTTTAATTTCTGATGTGGATCGTTTATTGAACTCGATAAGCTGCCTTATAACACATAAAATACAAAAAGCTAATCGAAATATTAATGTGAATCTCTTTACCTTACTTTATGTGAGTTCAGACAATTATTGATATGTACCCTAAAGTACCCCAGCCATGGCGAAAAAAGTTACGGGTCACGTGGCACTAATAAAATGCGCAAATTTTTGATCTGCCGGTGAGACAAACCAATAAAACTGCGTAAATTTTTATCAGCCCGGCAAAAAAATCCGACACAAGGAAATGAAAAAAGAGAAAATGTAAGAAATGCTGCCTAAATCTAGCTTGGTACAATAATAAAAAAATAAAAAATGTCGGGAAGACAATAATCTTGATCCCAGGCCTAAACCTAACCTTTAAATTAATCTTTAACAATAACCTCTGTTATCGTATAATTTTCCGGACATACACAAATATCACATAACCTGTAACTTTTCTTTCGCCATGGCTAAGGTACTTATTATTGATTTGAAATATTTACTAAACAAAAGCAATTTGTTTTATGCATTATTTAATAAAATTTTAAAAAGAAAAAATTACCCAAAAACTAAAGTGAGAATAAAACATAATCTGATTTTGCTTTTTCTATTAGCGTTGTTAAAAATTGATTTCGAAATTATTAGATTAAAACAGATACTCCTGAAAGAGCGATACCCTTAGCAACAAAATTCAAAATGAATCTGATAACAAAAGAACCAATATTACTAAAGATAAATCTTGTAAATTTTTGTTATCAAGATGAAATAGCAATTTCTATGAATTGTTATCTATTTATGAAGAACGAGCTACTAAAGTAATAATAGATATGAAATAAAAGTTTTTTAATGATACATAGAAAACATCCATATTCAGTATTAAGCAAACAAATACTGAGAAATAGCACACAAGTTTCCAATTCATACGAGTCCAGCTCTAATATTCAATAAATTTTTACTTCTTACTATAAAAATGTTGTATAACGATAAGCATATTTTACCATATACATGTGCATGTACATGTATTGATTTTACGTTATTTCCCATGCGAGAAGATCGTTGGCTTTTGCGACTTCAACCATGCTGCTAAGAGGACAAATTCTGTATATTGCATCGGGGGTGTCTGTAAGCTTCCTTTAATCTCTGAATTCTTTTTGTTGTGACAGCACGACACGAGACTCAACTAGTAGACCAATATATACAATTATTGGTCGTTCTAATGAAATATTCCCAAAGAATTTATATCTACATAATTTTCCTCGTAAGAGTTCTGGGACAACATATGGCATGATTCCATTTTCTGATTCAAGTTTAGATCTTTCAAAATAACATATGTTAAAGTTTAGGTCATTACCACTATGAAAAGCACATAGAAATCAGGTTTTGTCTATCATAGACCAACAGCCAATAAGAATGCGCAATTTTTTTGATCAGCATTCAATAAGAATGCAGAAATTTTTGATCGGCAAAACAAATCCGACACAAGAAAAGGAAAATACAAGAAATACGAGAAACAGTTGCTTAAATCTAGCTTGGAGTACCGATTAATCTGTATCTTAGCCCTAACGCTAACCCTAATCCTAAAACAAACCCTCTAATGTTAATTAATATTACAGTAGAATTTTCCGAGATCAGTATTGTTACATGTATAAATTTGTTGCAATCCTTCTATATTAATTGATCAAAATAAACATTTTACTTAATAATATTTTGTAGTAAATAATAATAACTATAGTTAATACTAAAAGATAAATCTAAAAATAGTTTTCAATACTAAAAAATCTAATCGTTTGCTACTCAAATAAATCCAGCTAGTCATATATATGAATAAACATGATTATTATAAATTAAATACAATTAGAAATTCTAAGTGTAAAATGATCTAATAAAACATAAAAGCTAAAGCTAATATGATTTTATCCGTAACACCACAAAAAGCTATCTAATAAAATCAGTAAAATTATTCTCAAAGTGCAGAATTACAAACTAAAATTTGTAGTGTATGAATGATTCCGGAATAACAGAGTCATCTTTCGATTTCAATCTTTGTTTTGCTTGAGCAAATCCACCCTCTGCTGATTTTGAATACCATTTGAAAGCTTTTTTTCACACCAATACCATAATGATAACAGACACCTAGATTATATTGTCCTCCAAAATTTCCACTCTCTGCTGATTTTAAGTACCACTCGTAAGCTTTTTTATCATTTTTTTGTACACCAATGCCATTTTGGTAAACGAAACCAAGTTTATTTTGTCCCAAGCTGTTGCCACCCTCAGCTGATTTCAAGTACCACTCGAATGCTTTTTTATCATCTTTTTGCGCAACAATACCATTTTGATAATATAAACCAAGGTTATATTTTCCCAAGTTGTTTCCTCCCTCTGCAGATTTCAAATACCATTCAAAAGCCTTTTTATCATCTTTTTGCACACCAATACCATATTGATAACAGACACCTAAGTTATATTGTCCTCCAACATTTCCACCCTCTGCTGATTTCAAGTACCACTCGAATGCTTTTTTATCATCCTTTTGTACACCAATGCTATTTTGATAAAAGAAACCAAGTTTATTTTGTCCCAAATCACTTTCACCGTCTGCTGATTTTAAATACCACTCAAAAGCTTTTTTATCATCTTTTTGCACACCAATGCCATTTTGATAACATAAACCAAGATTATATTGTCCAAATGCGTTTCCACTTACTGCAGACTTAAAGTACCACTCGAAAGCTTTTTTGTCATCTTTTTGCACACCAATACCATTTTGATAACAAACGCCTAGATTACATTGTCCATTATCATCTCCACCCTCTGCAGATTTCAAATACCATTCGTAAGCCTTTTTGTTATCTTTTTGGACGCCAATACCAATTTGATAACAAAAACCAAGATTATTTTTTCCCAAGTTATTCCCACCTTCTGCAGATTTTAAGTACCACTCGAAAGATTTTTTGTCATCTTTTTGCACGCCAATGCCATTTCGATAACATAAACCAAGATTATATTGCCCCGCTGCACTTCCACCAGTTGCGGATTTCAAATACCATTCGAATGCTTTTTTGTCATCTTTTTGCACGCCGATGCCATTTCGGTAACATAAACCAAGATTACATTGTCCAATTGCATTTCCACCTTCTGCTGATTTCAAATACCATTCAAAAGCTTTTTTATCATTTTTTTGCACACCAATGCCATATTGATAACAGACAGCTAAATTATATTGTCCTCCAACATTTCCACCCTCCGCAGATATCAAATACCACACGAAAGCTTTTTTATCATCTTTTTGTACGCCAATGCCATTTTGATAAAAGAAACCAAGTTTATTTTGTCCCAAATCACTTTCACCGTCTGCTGATTTTAAATACCACTCAAAAGCTTTTTTATCATCTTTTTGTACACCAATGCCATTTTGATAACATAAACCAAGAATATATTTTCCAGTTGCATTTCCACCCTCTGCTGATTTAAAGTACCATTCGAAAGCTTTTTTGTCATCTTTTTGCACGCCGATGCCATTTCGATAACATAAACCAAGATTATATTGCCCCATTGCATTTCCACTTTCTGCTGATTTCAAATACCATTCAAATGCTTTTTTGCCATCTTCTTGCACCCCAACGCCAGTTTGATAACAAACACCTAGATTACATTGTCCATTATCATCTCCACCCTCTGCGGATTTCAAATACCATTCGTAAGCCTTTTTGGCATCCTTTTGGATGCCAGCGCCAGTTTGATAACAAAAGCCAAGATTATTTTTTCCCAAGTTATTCCCACCTTCTGCAGATTTTAAATACCATTCAAAAGCTTTTGCATCATTTTTTTGTACGCCAATGCCATTTCGATAACACAGACCAAGATTGTATTGCCCCGCTGCACTTCCACCAGTTGCTGATTTTAAGTACCATTCGAAAGCTTTTTTATCATCATTTTGCACGCCGATACCATTTCGGTAACATAAACCAAAATTATTTTGTCCAGTCGCATTTCCACCCTCTGCTGATTTTAAGTACCATTCAAAAGCTTTTTTATCATCTTTTTGCACGCCAATGCCATTTCGATAATAGAAACCAAGTTTATTTTGTCCAATTGCATTTCCACCTTCTGCAGATTTAAAGTGCCATTCGAAAGCTTTTTTGTCATCTTTTTGAATGCCAATGCCATTTCGATAACATAAACCAAGATTATATTGTCCCATTGCATTTCCACCAATTGCGGATTTCAAATACCATTCAAAAGCTTTTTCATCATCTTTCTGCACACCAATTCCATTTTGATAACAAACACCAAGTTTATTTTGTCCAGTTGAATTTCCACCTTCTGCAGATGCCAAGTACCACTCAAAAGCTTTTTTATCATCTTTTTGAATGCCAATGCCATTTCGATAACATAAACCAAGATTATATTTCCCCATTGCATTTCCACCAATTGCGGATTTCAAATACCATTCAAAAGCTTTTTCATCATCTTTCTGCACCCCAACGCCAGTTTGATAACAAACACCTAGATTACATTGTCCATTATCATCTCCACCCTCTGCGGATTTCAAATACCATTCGTAAGCCTTTTTGGCATCCTTTTGTACGCCAATACTATTTTGATAACAGAAGCCAAGATTATTTTTTCCCAGGTTATTCCCACCTTCTGCAGATTTTAAGTACCATTCAAAAGCTTTTTTATCATCTTTTTGCACGCCAATGCCATTTCGATAACATAAACCAAGATTATATTGCCCCGCTGCACTTCCACCAGTTGCTGATTTCAAATACCATTCGAAAGCTTTTTTGTCATCTTTTTGCACGCCGATGCCATTTCGGTAACATAAACCAAAATTATTTTGTCCAGTTGCATTTCCACTCTCTGCTGATTTTAAGTACCATTCGAAAGCTTTTTTGTCGTCTTTTTGCACGCCAATGCCATTTCGGTAATAGAAACCAAGTTTATTTTGTCCAGTTGCATTTCCATCAAGTGCGGATTTTAAATACCACTCGAAAGCTTTTTTGTCGTCTTTTTGCACACCAATACCATTTCGATAACAGAAACCAAGTTTATTTTGTCCCAAGTTGTTTCCACCCTCTGCAGATTTAAAGTACCATTCGAAAGCTTTTTTGTCATCTTTTTGTACGCCAATACCATCTTCATGACAACGACCAAGACGACATTGTCCTCTTGCATTTCCACACACTGCAGATTTCCAATACCATTCAAAAGCTTTTGCATTATTTTTTTCTACTCCTATTCCTTCGTGGTATGTATAGCTGAGCAAGAGTTGAGCCTGTGAATCTTCATGTGCACAATCATTATAAATTTCATATGCTTTTAAATGATTTTGTTCAAGGATAACTCCATTTTGATACAGAACACCTATAAATGTTTTATATTTAACATTATTTTGTAAATCTTGTAAATAAATTTTAAATTCGGAGGGTGATTGAACGTTTTTATCGATGTAAGCTCTCAAAAAAGCCCCTATTTTTGCTATTTCAATTGCATCAAATAGCTTATGAAAATAAATCAATAAATCGTTAGCTAATCTTTCAAATTGTTCATCATTGTTAGATGAATCGTCTAAATCTATTTGATTTCGATATCCATGTTGTGAAATCAAAGCTTCTTCAGGCACTGTTGATGTGAAATCTTCATTACACAAATTTGAAAAGATGGTATATGGTTTCAGAGAATTTGAAAATGTTTCTTCTGCAACTATAGTAGCTGGATCTTCTGGCAAAGATGATGTCATTCTCAGATGTATATGTTAACGTTGAATTTTGTGAATTTGTTAGATTGTTGGAAAAGACACCAGTTCAATTGTAATTTATACTGTAAATATTAATTACGTACGTCGTCAATAAAAATATAAATTAAATTTATAATATTATTATTTATCTTCTTTTGAATCAAATGAATAATGGATATGATATATTTATATGATGTACTAAATGTTGTTTCATATAATATATAATATAATATATAATATATAATATATAATATATAATATATTGTTTATATGATATATAATATGATGTATTCACATAATGTAGCAAATTTTGATTATACAATCATCATTTTTACATTAGAATTTCTATTTACGAATTTTCTTAAGTCTGCCTCAAATAATAACGATAACGATAGTTTTTCTATTTCGAAGAAATACTTAAATTAACATTAACCTATTAATAAATACATGTATTTAGATTCCCATATGCATGTTCTTATTACATGTATAAGAAGACAAAAAATTACATAAATTACCCCTTAAAAAGTACTGGAACTTTGTTTTCATGAATGTTTCAAATTGTACTTAATATTTTACATTATTGAACTCCTCTTTTTTTTCATAAAATTAATAATGCATATTTCCAAATTCTATAGTCCTGAAACGAAATATGTTAAAATTTTAAGTAAAAAATGTATTCCTTATAATCTTTAATTTGATCATACAATTTCAAAATACCAACGACTTACTGAATAAAAGACTAAATGTTACATCTACTTTTTATCAATTTCCTGTTTACTCTCCTATTTATTTGTTTATATCAACTTTAACGTAAGAAAAATTTAATGCGAATTATTTTAATGAAATATCAAATACTTATGATTTAGCTCTTCTTCAATAAAAATGATGAACCATAGGAATTTTTTGTGTTAACAATTTAACAAAACATATGGTTATCTAAAGAACGGAGCAAAGCCATTATCTGTTTTGATTAAATACGGCTTGATATCCATGCAGTCATTATACTTGTTAATTCTATGAACTGAAAAAGCGACATCTGGGATGCCAGGCCAGGCTGGTGACGAGCCCTGTGCAAATAAGAGGAAGAGTTAACTGATGCTAAGAAATCCGAAAACGTAAAATTTTTCATACCATCGAGGTATCATATCCTCGCACGCGCTGTGTGCTTCACCATCTCTAAATGTGAATACGGTATTGGCATTGTACTTGTTAACTCCTCCATTTGCAACAAATAATGCAATGAGCACGAGTTTGGTTTGCCCTGGAATACCGTTACGGCAATTGGGAACAGTGAGAACGTCATTAAAACCTTGGTCATTCCATTGGATGATCAAAACTGGCATTTCGCTTTGCCCGGTTCTGAGGATAATAGACGCAATTTCTGGATCTTGAAAAGAAGCCGGAAGTTCCGAAGTTTCTATAAACACGAATACAGTCAAATAATTTTATGATTTGTTTCCATACTTTTACATTTTGATTACCTACCTTTACCGCACTTGTGTGCCAATAATTTGACACTGACTTTTTTGCGTTATTAATACACAATTGTGAGAAGTTATAAAGACTTACAATAGGATAGAGTTAAGAAAAGAACTCGATACCTTTGTGAAAAATATATTTTATAGGATTTGGCATGTCTGAAGAGGTTGTTTGAAACAGAGGAAATATATAAATTGTGAAGTGATGGTAATCGCGTGTGCAGAAATTTAAGCCAACTTGGTTTGATAAAATATTATCTTTATTATTTAATACGATTAGGGGAAATAAAATCAACTGGCTTTAAACCAATCAATCACTGGAATAAAAATTCACAGGCATCTAAATAAGAAGCTTTCGCTCGATTTACTCGTGTAACCATTTTTCAAAAATCAATAAACATCACTCACTTCTTCGTCAACCCTATAATTTCGTTAGGTTAAAAAATGATGTCCACCTATACGCAGTTTAACGAAATTGAAAAATGAAATAGTCTGGCATACATGGAAACCACAAATGCTCAAATCGCAAAAATGAACGATATGTCGCTTATTAACAAATATAAACGAACAGGAAAAAGTGAAAACCTACCACGTCCAGGAAGACCACCAGTCCTTAACAACCAAGAAAAGGATTTACTTATACGTGAAACCAACGAAAAAATACGTGCACCACTACGTGAAATAGTCAATAATTTAGGCCTCACTTGTAATTTATCAACCGCCGCAAATGTATTACACAACTCCGGACTTAACTAGCAAAGAAACCCTATATCTCGGAAACACATGCACATGCTCGTATTAAATGGTGAAGAACATAAAAATAAATCAGCTTATGATTGGGCGAAAATAATTTCATCTGATGAAACCGGTGTTGAAGTTGGAAAGCAGTCACAGTAGCCAAGAGTTTGGCGGCATCCTGGAGAAAAGTTTAACGTTAATTGCTTGGCTCCTACCTTTAAAAGTGGACGAAAATCTGTAATGGTTTGGGGGTGTTTCGCGGAAAAATTAAAAGGATCATTAAATTTTATGAATATAAAAAAAATAACTGCAAATACTTACCTTGAAATCTTAAAAAACTCATTTATTGCCATTCCAGAATTCAATTAAGGAGTTAACTGGAAATTACGCAATTTTTCAACAAGGCAATGCGCCGATTCATACTGCGGGAAAATTAAGGAATGGTTAACGGAAAATAAAATCGCGTTTGTTCTTGCCTTTGCTTTTTTAAACTAACGGATACTAACTATCCTTAGTCTGGGACACGGCTTTCAAAATCGAGTTTCAAGATTCTGTCAATTTCCTAACTGGGTTGACTGACCGTTTAAAAGAAGTTGCCAGTGACAGTTCATTTTACAATTACTTGGCTATGGGAAGACGAGATCTATTTGTGAACTTGCATCAAAGACCCCTCTCATATATGTGTGTTTTTGTAGTAAAGGTTCAACCGGTTACCCACCGGCAACCCCCGATGAGCAACATTATACTGACTGAATTAGTGACCGCGAAAGATATAGATATTGCTCGCAGATTAGCTGAATAAAATAAATACATGTAATTGCAATAAACATAAGATAATTTAATGTAATATAAGTATAAAAGTAAAGTAATTCTATTTTCTTCCAATACAGCACAGTATTTTTTCTTTTGATATTTCCATATTTTGTTGGAGGTGTTTCGTTACCTCTTCATTGTCTTTGATTTTATCTATCTTGTTGATCTCATTCTCTTGTAGTGGTATATTTAGGCTTTGTTGGAAGACACTCGATATAAATTTTGATTAACATGAAACGATAATATCGATATGATTTATATTTAGAACTAGAAATTACCTGTGTCAGTTGGAATTGAAATTAATTTTGTGGTAAACATTCGACTGTTGTAAACTGCGTTTGAGTGGATTTCTTGTTTTTTATTCATATTCGTAGGAATGCTTTTTTGCAATTCCATCTTCTCGTCAAGTCCTTTCCATTTCTGCTTTTCTTGTTTGAGACACACAATAATTTCTTCACGAGTTTTAGGAGATTCTAAAGAGCTGTAGTACTGAAAATGCAAATTATTCAAACTTGTCGCATATCCACATTGGTCGGTTTTCAGGAATAGGATCCCAACATTTTTCAACAATAAACTTGCACCATCCGGGAACATTATTTGGTATCGTAGGTCGTACTCCATTATGGATGTCTAATATGAGATGTATATCATGACTTCGTTCATCTGTGACAACCTCGTACGTAATCATCCCAAAATTATAATATCTGCAGCTTTAGTGTATGGTTTTCCATTTAATACCTCCGGACTCATATAAAGAAGTAAGTCGTAAATTTTTTGTTCAGATTTTTCTGTATCTGCTGGTTTGGTAAGCCCAAATTCAGCAATTTGAACTGTTTCAAGCTGTATTAATATATTTACAGGGTGAAAGTCACGATGCACGAATTGCTTATTATGAATTTTATTCAACCCTTTAATAATACTAATTAAATAATTTAATTTTTTATCCCAATCCAATTTTGGTGGTTGGAATTCATATATTTGCGTAGTGTTGCGTTCCCTTTAATTTTTAGTAAAAAGGGTTTATTTTACGGCGAATGAGTTGGGGGCACCAGATTGTTATGTTTTTTATAACAATCGATCGATCAAGGGATTTTCCGCAACGGAGGTGGAAGCTAGACTGAATCATTTACGGTCAAAGGGTTTCTTCTGGTATTCTAAAGGTTTCCTATGGCGACTTGTACCTTTTCTAAATAACGAGAGGGTGTTTGAAGGGGGGAATAAGATAGAGTAGGATCACTATTGTAATAGGAATCAGTTTTGTATAAAAAATATTTATTTTTAACAATAATCGAGATGTTTACAAATATGGCAGGACTTATTGATACGGCTGTTCAAGAAACAAAGTCAAATCAAAGAAAAACCACGGCTTATTTTAAGTGGAGGAGCATCCACTGAAGTTTAATCGAATAATAGTGTATTCACGAATAATCCTATTATTACAAGCAAGAACTTGGTTATTTTATTAGATTAAAGCATTATCAAAAAACATCTCTTCTCAGTAACTTGAAGATGCTTCTATATACAATTTTTGGATTACTACGCTAATCCTACACTAATTCTAAAGTCAACGATTTACATTGATGGTTTCTTTCGAAATGTCCAAGCTTCAATTGTTCAATATCTTTTGATTGTTCAAATTATTACCTTCTCCTTTTTGATAATCACTATTATTACATGCATTAATTATTATTTGATGCTCTCGATTGTTCAAATAATTGTAGTGATTGTTATCTTGTCACATACTGTTGCAATTTTGACAAAAATTTTGCGATTCTATAATTTTTATAATATTACAAATTATGGTGTATCATAATTTCATCCAATAATATTCATATTACATGTAATTTGATACTTATTTGATATTACACAATCAAATTTAATATTTATTTGATATTATACAAGCAAATTTAATATTTATTTGGCATTGCACAATCATATTTAATACAAAATTCATGAATATCACTTCCTTTTAATTGATAATTAAGATAATCATCAACAAATTTATTTTCTTTGATATTTTTTTACTATCAAATTAATCTTTTGCTATTGATATATTTTATATTTTATTCCCAAAAAAATATTCTTAATTTAAATTTCATTATCTTAAACCAATTATATATTATTCTTCAGTTTATCTTTATATTTATTATTACTTATATTTTTATTTTTATTTATTTTGTATTATTTAACTTTCTTTAGAATCTTTCTTTTTACTGTGATCTTATAATTTTTCTTATCTTTAGTCACTAAAATTTCATTTTCTATCATCTTGTGTAGATTCTCATTATTTTTTGATCTTTGTTCTTCTTTAGTATTGTTATCTGTAAATAGTGATATAGTTTAAAATAATTATTAATTATGTAAATCAAAGAAACTGTTAAAAATATATAAAAAAGAATCTTTTATTACTAAAAACTCTCATGCTCTGATCTAATAAAAATAACAAAAGTTCTTACTTGTAATATCTTACTTGTGAATACACTATTATTTTTGTGATTATCTTTAAATCTTGACTCCAAGTAGTGGATGCTCCTCTATTCTAAATAAGCCATTGATTTTAGTATTTTTGTTTATTTTGATTTTATTATTTTTAGACTGTGTTAATAAGTTCTGGTTATTTTATGTTTAGTTATTTTGTTTTATTTTCTTTATTGACATTCACAATAAATTCAATTGTTATTTTATTTTGTTAGGCATTCTCAATAAGTCCTATTATTTCTTTAATAGTTATTCTACTTTTATTTTAATTTCTTTTATTCTTTTTATTCAATTCCCCTCTTTGTCTCTATTTTTATCTTTGATATTAAATTAGTTTGTTACAAGCTATCACAGAAGACCTTTAGAACCTTTAGTGAACCCCATTAATTGTAAATCATTCGGTCTTTGTTCTTTCACTGTTATGTTACTTTGTTAATTCATTAATTCTAACAATTCTTGAATTAACAAGAACAATACATTATATTAAAAGAATGATGAAATGTTCGTAATCCGATACTGTATCGGTATCTATTCCTAACTAAATTATGGTTTACAATAGAATTTACACAAGAACTAATTTTGGAGGGATTTTCACGTAGGTCGTTATGGAAAGATGTTCATGCGGAAATTAGGGATAAAATTACGGAATTAGAGGATTTAATGTTATTTTTTTAGAACCAAAAAAGCGATATCGATATGCTTACACTTAAAGTACCTCGTTTATAAACTCGGATGTAAGTTGCTTTGATTCGTGTAATGATTTCAACACAACATCTTGTTCTCGTCGTTAAATCTATTCTCTTAATGATCCCATCCCTTATCCAATGGTCCGTTCAACCAGGATGCTTTATGGATTGATCCAAAACCTCCTTTTGCAAGATACTCAACATTGGTAAATCTTTCAAAAGGGATTCATTCAAATACTTTATCGTTATTAATGTTATTGCATTCATTTATTAGACTGTCGATATCTTTGTTTCCGCTAGACCGTTCAACATAAATTCGTTTGCGATAGTGAAACATCGATAAGAGTACACATTTTCTTAACACCTGACACATTTACTACAATCATGAGCATTGTGAACTGAACACTCATCGCAGTACTCGTATTTACAATCATGAATATTATGAACTGAACACACTTTGCAGTAGTTGTACTTATCCTCTTGACACCGATCACATTTACTACAATCATGAGTATTAGATGCCATCTTTGAGTTGAATAGTGATGGTGACAGTGTTTTATGTAAAAAAACGAATATTTATATGTGGTGGAGTGGAAGTCATCGTCGTTCACATGTGTTTGTCAAACGATTTATGCATTGAAAAATGATACGACGTCCACAAGGTGCATGAAATGAAGAAGAGTTAAAGGATAGTTGGCGGAAAAAGTTTCAATAAAATAAATGATTCTTATAAAAGACGATTAAAGTTCAAACTGGCGTCCTGTGTCATTGGTCATTCTATGTGGATTTGTTTCCAGATAATAGTTAAAAAGTAAGATTAAGAATCGATTAATTTCTTTCTTCTTTTATTAAAGGCATAAGTAAAGGACCTGGGTCTATAAATTTTTAATAGTACTTGTACAGAAACCTTTTTTATGCCAAGCTTGTTTAACAGATTATTTACATTATAATTTTTTGACGACTTTTATCATCATTATTTACAACCAAGAGATTCTATTTCGTAATATCCTAAGATTTCGTTCTCATTCTCGCCATTATTTCTGCTACCGAATTTCATCATTACCTTCAAAATAGTTGATCCCTCTCGGTTACTATGGTTTGCATGACAGATCATGTACTTTGTCGCTATTATTCACCGAAGAGACAGGTAATAACAGTACTTTCCTTCTTTCTTACTGCACATAAATCTTTCTCACAAAACTCGGATACTAATAACGCAAATAGATTCGTAAATCTAGATCCGTATGAATGCCAGTATTGGTAATAGAAGTAGTATGATTCAATAAGAAATCGTTCACATTCATTGCAGATTTTATGTTAACGACGAACAAGAATCAAGTGCTAACGCTAATTCCAACATCCCCAATTCCGTAACTTCATCAATAATTGTAACTAGTATGGTGCATAAACTCTAAATTCATCAACCGTTTGTATTTTATACTCTTTATTAAGAAGTAAATACAAAATTTAATCCGTGAATATGATAGAATAGGCCTTTTCTAAGCATATTCACGGATTAAATTTTGTATTTACTTCTTAATAAAGAGTATAAAATACAAACGTTTGATGAATTTAGAGTTTATGCACCATATAAGCATTATTTACAATTGCGTTAATTTTACTAACTTTACTCGATGTATATCGATATGTTGTCCCCAAATCACAATCGGCCCAAATTAGAATAGGAATATGACCAGAGTTGGGTTAATGCTAGGCTATATTTGGTTTAGATTTTGATTTGGGATATACATGTATTCCATTTGAGGCACAACATACAGTGGCGATCAAAAGTAATGCAACAAATTATTAAAATTACTTATTATAATATATTTCCACAAATAGCTAGTAAAATTAATAGGTAATACATTAATACATGTACATGTAGTACCAGTTTTATGTGTAAAAATTTTATTGGCTATTGTTAATACCAATTTTGGAATAATCAAAAATCACCAAAAAAGCAATTTTTTGGTGATCTATCATTTCTTGTCCAATGCACTGCTTAATAAACAAAGACGAGACGTCAAAGAGCGGAAATTATTATTTCACTTAATAAAGGATACACTACGCGAGAGATAGCTAGAGCACGAAATATTAGTGCGCCCACAGTGTCTCGTATATATAAAAAATGGCGTGAAGAACATACGCTTGAAGATGCAAGCAAATCCGGTGATACAAAACAGTGGTTCGTCGATAATGGTGTGTCAGTTTTGGTTGGCCGCCCCAATCACCAGATCTCAATCCAATTGAACACTTATGGAATGAGGTCGACCATCGTATTCGGCATCTTCCTGGGTTAGTTACGGATAAAGATGATCTATGGATGAAGATACAGCAAGTATGGGAAGAAATTGATATTGATTATTGTATTGGTTTAATTCATTCTATGCCAGAACGAATTAATGATGTAATACAAGCCAAAGGTGGCTATACAAGATGGTAGAGGGGTGTTTGATTTATATTATTATGTATTTTATTGATTTATGCTCAAAAGAGCAAAAGTAATGCAACAGCAAAATTCGAATAAATGCTGCGATGATTGTATTCGAAACTACTGCTCATACTTAGTTGAATATATCAATTGTGATTTGATGTTTTTAAGTCTGTGAAAATATTGCGATTTGAGAAATTTTAATTACTTGTTGCATTACTTTTGATCGCCACTGTATACCTATATATAAAGATGATTAGTTATATTCCCCAACCTATTGTTGTATCGAGTTAGATAAATTCGTGAGATAAAAAATATATAATTGAGAAAGTCAAATTTAGTGAAATTTATCACTCATCTAATTATAATGGTTTTCTTGATTAAATTTCACTCAAATTTTCCTACCGGGGGGGGGGGGAGGATATTTTAAATTATTATATTATAGGAAATAGAAATTTTTTATAACTACGAACAAATTGAATATAGTAAAGCATCTAATAGTCTTGATTTCGTAAAATTTCCTACCTTTATTTCGGAATGGGTCTAATTTTCGGGGGATACCTTTTACGGTATTTTATAAAATAAATTATTGAAAAAAGCGAAAAGAAAAAAAACCGATTATGGTGGTTCACTTTGAGATTTTTTCGTTCAATTTTTTTTGGTAGTATCTTGCTTCGGGGGGTGTTGATTGAATCCAAAAAAAAGAGTTTTACTAATATAAAATCATATATCAGTATATAAAGAAGATAATTTAAAGAGAGGAGATAATTAGCTAGTTATCATATTATCATATTATTCAATAACAAAGATTGTCCGTCTATGACTCGCCCAATGATCTGCTTTTTTGTTTTGACTTTATAAAATTTGTTGAAAAGCAAAACTAAGAAAAGGAACACGGTCAACTTGCCAAGTGTACCAAATCTAGTAATATACTATTTGAAATGATAAAGTTTCTTCCCATAATTTTTGATCCACGACAGTTTCTGGAATCATGGGAAGCATTAAACTTCGTCAGGAAGGCCAAAAAACAGAATTTAGTAATACTAAAATAGATAGCAGAAAACAATCGTAATACATTAATGAGCTTCACTGGATGAACTTCGACTTGTCGTATCATATCACGACAGGAAATATAGCGTAGACAAATAAATCAAATAACGACCTATGCATAGAAGTGAAACTCGTATTTACAGTATGCTCAGGAACCTTTGTTAGAGATTTGAAGCTTTATGCTGCACTGGTGACTAGTTCGAGTATGTTGGTCCCATTGACATTCTTGTCCGGGGTCTAGTTTACAAGTGATAATGCATTATTCTTATAATGAAGAGAAAATGTAATTTAAAATCGGTACTTTCTTTTATCATATTTCTTTGAAGCCGAATGAAATGAAATGAAATATATTTACTAGTAAACGCTTAATTAAAAATCAAAAATAAAATATCTACGTGGTCTTTTTATTATAGTTAACATAACCGATACCGACACAACTTAATAGTAGGGTATCATTATAATTATGTGAAGGATTTGATGATTCTTGTTCTTGTATATAAGTTTCTTGTTTAATCTTGAATGTAACACCAAAGAATTCTTTGATATCTCGTACGTATTGAATTCTAATATAAAAGCGAGAAAGAAAGAATTGCTTTATCCCAAAAATCCAAAACTAATCCAATTAATTAATTAATGATAACGGCAATAATAACACTCACGTAAAAGCACTCAACTTCCCTACTCGCACTTTAGAAACATCTTCCGAACATAAAACCATCAACAACAGCACCAGCCACTGCGAAATCGAATCCACACAACCGCCATTTCGTATTTCCGAGAGTAACTGTTTCGCGGTTCGGTTTCCTATATCCTCGGGTGTCTCACCAGGGTTAGCTGCTCTTTCGGCGGAGAATAAGACGCCGGTCGTAGTTTCTGATACTAGCGAGAGCGCGAATCCTGGAGATCTGATTCAAATATATTGATTGATTGATTGATTGATTAGTAGCTATATCAGAGAATATTACTCTGATCAAAAATCGATATCGGTTGTATTAAATTCAGAGTTAGGGTTAGGGTATACCTCCCAATAATCAATTGGTATGATTTTGATGTATGACATTACCAATTAAACTTACTTACTTTCCAGATTCTTCTCCTCTAAATACATCTGTATAAATGTATATATCTGGTATGTATCTGTTCAATACGGCACGAGCTGAATTTACCATTCTGTTTGCTGTTTGTGGTGATACGCGTGTTGAACATCTGAGTTTTTAAGATTAATTAAACGGCTATTTCGAAATATGAAGAAAGAGTGAGACAAAACACATACGCAATTCCACGTATCCGCTTTATCCGACCATCATCAACAAATCCTATTGGTTTTAGTGCACGAATAGTCGGACACTTGAAATTTATTTCACCACCACCTAAGGGAGGTGCTCCTCTCTTCATAATCTATTATTTATATTTATAACATTAATTTTTTTATTACTGGATCTCTTTCATGCAATGCATATGATTAATGCTTTCCTTCAATTCTATTCCATCATCAACAACACCAAATCTTCTCAATTGCAATAATGTGACTGTCCGTATTAGATCTACCTATTAATTATCATTATTATTGTTATTATTATTAACAACCAAACCGTGTCAGAAGTAATAATCATCACATAAAAAATGTGAAACCAACCGAAACATCCACGTTATCATTAGTAATTCCACTCAACGTCAAATTGAACGGTGATTTAGCGAACGGTGCGATTGCTATCATTTGCTCAAGATAATATCCAATCGCGCGTGCTGTGCCACAATCATGTGATATTTTTCCTCCAATGATCACGCCTGGTTTGTAAAGAACAGATGTGCCTGTTTTTTTATTTTAGAGAAAACAAAAAAATAATAGAATCAAAATCCAAGGATTCTTTTCCTCACGGTAAATAAATGAATCGTTTATACCAGTATAACTGATCTCAATTACAGATCCATTAGTAACTTTCTCCAATAATCTCAAAAAACTTGCTTCGAAATCTATCAACAAAAGTAAATGAGCAAACTTACAAACAAAAAGTAAATTATAACATCAAGAAAATGAACTAAATTAATACCCCGAAGTCCAGGATTTTCATCATCTGATCGAATTTTATCGATTTTCACAGTTCTCCCGCTTAATGTGGCCAATATCAATCGTTGTCGAAAATAATTGTGGCCAGAGAAGTGAATTATTTTTTTGCTCATTATTTATTTTATTTTATTTTATTATTTATTTATCGAATGATCTAATTATTAGATTGTTCGATCAGGATTCGAGTAATCAAATCATCAACGCTAATAGAATTATTCGCCCACTCGATATTCACCGAATACTTTTTTATGTTAACGTTAATGTTAATGTTCAGAAATAATATTTTTTAACCCAACCAATCATAATTCGGTTATGATCAATTCGACGCAATCTTGGGACAATGATGCACGTTCAATATAACTGCAATTGAAAATTTTGATCTGCATGCAAGTTAATATCCCCTTATTCCAACAAGTACGTAGTTTGAAACTCCTGCATTGAAAAATTTTTTCACACTATGATTGATCTAAAGTTCCATGTACAAATGTAGGGATTTCCACTTATTGACTTGCAGAGTTAAATACAATAGCTGTGCAAAATTATTTAGATACACAAATAAGGCCAATGACAATTGTCTGGAACACCAACAGTTTCGAAACATCGCTTGAATCTTTTATAATAATTGGCATTTCGAAGGTTTGTTTCATTTACAAATGATTTCTATTTTATGTCTCAACATAAAAACACTTCTGTTTTCAGCTAACCAAATTTAACAAACAAGTGGTAACAGTAAATAATGTTATTATTAGATTTTTGACTATATACTTATTATCTCTATTATTGAGAGTGACATCATCTTTTGGACTGAAATATTTCCCGTTTTTAGGTTAATAGTTACTATTATCGTTACCTTTTTTGTACGTCATTGTCGTGACACAATGCAAAAAGCCATTCGGTACCGGTACATCCAATATCTCAAAGTAATCGAAATTAAAACCAAAGTGATAATTCTCTATGAAAAGACGAATAAATATTAGCTTATAAAGAGATTTTAGGCCATCTGAATCTATTTCATTTTTCCAAGTGTTGAATAAATAATATCGATCGCTTGATTAAATAGAAGCTTTCGAGACTTTCACAATATACTAAATAGAAAAGATCACGAAAGCAAATCAAACAAAATTTAATTTAATTTATCAAATGTATGCATGTCATTTAAAGATGTGTCATGCATGTAAATGGATTCTTAATCTTATCAGAGATACAAATATAAAACACTGTGAAACAAAATTACCTTGATGATGATAATAGTTGAAATGCTCAAAATCCTCTTCGACAAAGAAAAGTAAAAGGCATTCGATTTACTCGATTAATTCAATTCAATGACTTATACATGTGTCCAATAAATTCGTATCAACGGATACGTGCTTGGCACACGTATGTTATGTAACGGGAGATATTTTGAAGAAACATGCACGAAATCTGATTGCCAAATCAGCTACGGTCGTTTTGCTGCTCTGTCGTTCTGTTGGTTGATCCGCGAATTTTACTTGCATTGTTTTGACAAAATTGATTCGTGTAACGTTGGAACACCAAACTATAAATCGTGTATATCGATATCGATATAGATTAAACTACGTACGTATATGGCATGCATGTAATTAGACGCGCGCGAAAAAATGGGCGAGAAACCGAAATATCCGAATTCCTCGAATCTCTATAATGGTAAATGATAATAGGCAATTTCTAAAAATATAAAAATACACAACAATAGTAGTGATGTTCGGTATTATTATTTTCCGCAACGAAAAATTAGATATATAAATGTAATTTCTTCTTTTTCGTAAGCTTTAAAAAAATAAACATTATAATAAAAAATTTAATCATCATAATGCTGACAAAATCTCTCTCAAGTTTACTCTTGGTTTCTTTGACGGCCCTTGCGGGCTTAAATGCGCAAGGTACCAACGTCACTACTAATAATGGTTCAGTAAGTGTAAATACTGGTAACAGTAATGTTACTGTCACCCCCACTAATGTTACGGTCTCCACCGGCAATACTACTGTCTCCACCGGCAATACTACTACTGTCTCCACCAATACGACAAACTCTAATGGAAATGTTGGTGGTGAGAAAAAGTCAAAGGGTATTGCATTTGATCATGTCTTTATTATCGTGTTCGAAAACACGGATTTCGAAGGTAAAAAAATAATGTATTTCCAATTGTTCTTTTTGTGTAATAATAACTAATAGCTAATTGTTATTGTATTTCCAGTGGCATACAATGAGCCCTACTTCAAGAAGCTTTCGCAGCAAGGACTCTTCTACACAAACTTCTCTGCTGTAAGTATAATTAATTAATTAATTATTCAAATAAAATATCATAAAGAAAGTTCCTAATAATAATTTCCTATTTAGATTACGCATCCGTCACAACCCAACTACTTTGCCCTCACCGCGGGCAGCACATTTGGCGTCGATAATAATAGCACAAACATCACTGGTCTTTCAATTGCTGGTTCGTATGATTTTTTTATTTCACTTTAAACTATAATTTTTCTACATAAATAAACTGATTTATTTTTATTTTCTAAAATCTAAATTAGATACCCTGGAAGAAAAAAATCTCACTTGGAAGAATTATGCTGAAAACGTAAGTTTATAATGATTCTTTCTTGATTCGATTTTACTCGATGTGTATTTAAATTTTTTATTTTTTTTAAATTAGTTCCCAGGGAATTGCTTCCTCGGTGAAAATAACACGAATAAATTATATGTTAGAAAACATACACCGTTCATCTCATATGCAAATATAAAGTAAGTTTGCAAATAGAATATTTACACTAATAAATGAGTCTAATCATTATTATCATTATTATCATTATAATCCATCTAGTTCTAATCCAGCAAGATGCGCAAACGTTGCCAATGAAACCGTATACCAATCCGACCTAAACAAGGGCACAATTCCAGACTACGTCTTTTATACTCCCAACATGAACAACGACGCCCACGACACAAACATAACATTCGCAGCGAAATATCTCGAAGGCTTCTTGACTCCTTTGCTTGCAAGTAACTCCTCGTTGCCGAATAACACCCTTATTATCATTACGTTTGACGAAGGATCGTATGACAACGGAAAAGGGACGTATACCGAAGGTAATCGCGTTTATACAGTATTGCTTGGCTCACCCGTGAGTCAATACAAAAATACCACGGATAATACCCACTACAATCATTATTCATTATTGAAGTCAATTGAGGTTAATTATAATTTGAGGTAAAAAAATTTTTTTTCTTATATTGATCATGTCTTCGTAAATTGTTTATTAATATCAATTTTTTACTTGATAGTTCGTTAAACAGAAACGACACCAACGCTACAGTCTTCAAATTTGTTGCAGATAAAGTTAGCAATAATACTAATAATAATACTGGAGGTGGAAAACCATCAACACCTGTACCAGGTGCAGCTTCGTCAATAGTTTACAGTGGAATAATGATTTCCCTGCTTTCATTTACCACGATTTTCTTTAATCTTCTTTAATTTGGTTCAAGATTATTTATTTTTTAGAACTATCACAATTATTTTATTGTAGATCATAATTATTTTATAAAATCCGAATACGTACGTAGATAGCATTGTTTGAAATAAATAATACTGTAATTAGCATAGGTTGAAAATAAATAAAGTTTATCGTAGAGAAAACTTAATATCAAAAAAAAAGACTATTTGTTTTACAATTATCTTTATATAACAAGGAGTCTCGATACAACCAAAAAATTTTCCAACCCAAGAGGTCCATTATATCGAGTAACAAAGCCATTTAGATAAGAAGGAATTACTAGTTTTACTAATGATATCTAGAATCCCAAAAAATATTTTACAAAATTTCTTCGATTCTAATTCGAATTGACAACGTGGACCACAACCTACCATCTAAATATTTCTCGAGAAGAAAATTTTTTCTCTCATGAATAAGAAGGAAAAGTTCGAGATATATAAAACAACGGGATGAAGATAAAAGTATAATCGTTATCACTTTTATTAGAAATTTAACGTTAAAAGAAGTTGCGTCTAATCCGAGGTGCTGCGCCTAATGATGATCGACAAAACTTCTGATGTGCCTGGACGCGAGTGATACGCGCGTGCTGATTGGCGCAATGGCGCAATGCATAATAAATATGATCGATTTCTCTACGGCAAAAAAAAGTGACGGGTCATGTGATTCTGATCTGCTCGGTTCTCAGGTACTCCGGAAAGCGACAATTAATCAATCGAATTGCGAAAAAATTCACTGTTTAAAAAAAAAACAAAGATCTTCGAGAGTAAGTATTGTAGATTTTTAATATTTCTTTTATTTTAGCTTCAATTATTTTTAACAAATGCTTCTTGCTTAATCACTCGGTAAAGTTCTCATAAGTTTAACCTTTCTTATTGCTTTTGAAGACAAAATAATTAAAACTCGTAATAATTTAGCTCTTTCTTCGGTCCACCAAGACAAAGGTTTAGAGTTTGAAGTGGTATTTTTTGTTATTTGAATAAAGGTACCTTTGGCTTATCGGGGGAACTCACGACTTCCGAAGAATGTATTGATTAGCGGTATTAGTTTTAGCACTTGGATAATATGTTCGAAATCTAAATATCATTAAACCACAACACGAGGTTATCATTATTGAAGGTATCAAAAAAGGTCAATGTGTATAGAAAAGGGATGTGTTATGATTAAAATAGAGAAGATTATTTTAGCTCAGGGTCTCAAATCTCGAAATAGAAAACAATGTTCGGCATCTAAACTTTCTCCCATTATTAACAAATTAAAAGAATTTATTATTAAACAAAAAGGTTTATTCTCTATCTTAATATAATCAATAAGGTTATAATAGTTGTTTAATAAAGTTCCGTTATTAATAATTAAGAAATTGTACTTATTACAAAGTCAAGTAGTTCTAACTAAACAGATCTTTAAATGAATATTGTTAACCGGATCAATAAAAATAACACATGAAAGATACAACATAAACACATCTGTGGGTAATGGAATTACTTAGCAAAAGAATTAGTTTATCTCGCTTAGTAAAATAAGTGAGATTCAAAGCTGGTTCTTGAATATGTATTCACGTGATTTCAATATACAAGCTTCATGTAATAATCGAATACTACAGATTTTACAGATTTCGCGTGATAATAAATATAAGGATAATCGAATAAATTAAGGAAACAACATGCTTAAGCAATTTACTAATAATTGTGACAGATTAAAACGAAACCAGATTAAAATGAAATCAGATTAGAATAAAATCAAATCAAAGTAATATATTGATCTATGATTATTTAAACATTTCACTTTGTTTCATTTTAATTTGATTTCATTTTAATTCGCCACAATAATTAATTACAAATAATTATTGAAATAAAGCAATTTACAAAGACAAGATAGAATTAATAAAAGAATAGTGATTTGAGATCTCAAAAGAAAAAAATAATAAAAGAAATAATTTATTTGTATATAAACAAATTTTTACAAGTCTATTTTTTCATTACTTTTTTAATAATTATAACAAAATTCAGTATATTTATTTGAAATAATAATTAATTAAGTTAATAAGTAATTTAATCAAATTTCTTATTTCTATTAGAAAATAACTGAATTTCTTGATCAAGATTATTATTAGCAATAGATCAATTATTAGTAATTAGAATTATTAAAAATATTTTCTCATTTTGATAACAAATAATTCAGTTTATTTTTCCATTTAAATTTGTTAATTATTGAACAAAAGTGATAATTATATTATATTAATTATAAATTTCAAATATAAGCAAAAATAATTTTAATAATAATAGTATTTTATCACAAGTTCTTGATAAAAAAATATATAGTATTTGTTATAACCAAAAAAAAGAAAGAATTTTGTTATTTTTATGATAATAATATATTGTTATATAATGGAATTTCACATTAATTAT
>CAJVPL010000181.1:0-37477 GCA_910591945.1 Ambispora gerdemannii
AGAGAAAAATACGCATTTTACTATGTTTAATTAGTAAATTTTGACGTCGTTGCATTATTTCTGATTGCCACTGTATATTAAATAAAATAATATAATATATACAACAATCAAAAAAAAATAATTTCTTTTAATAACTCATATTTTTTAATTTATAATTTCTAATGCATCAATTCTGAAAATAAAATTCAAATTATTATATAATACTGCTTAAACTAAAAAAATGCTTATTACTAAAAACTTTGAGTGACAAAGTTTTTATAGGAAAGGGTAATTTATACAATAAGTTATTGGAATATGTCATGATATTGATTAAATTTTTTTCATGAACAATGGATTTTCTGTAAAACAACTCTGCTTTCAAATTAGTTATAGTTAATCCATTTACAAAAAATATACTAAAATCTTTCTTTTCCACATCATCATTCGTTTGTTATCCAAATTTATCGCAGACAATTTCGTTCTTTCAAGTAGTCTAAGTTATTATTTTGTGGTGTTGTTTACCCAAATGGATTATTTCGTGAGTTGGGTCTTTTTCGTCGAGTTAATCAGACAACAAAATATTTGATTATAAATTTAAGTAATGAATGTGTTCGCGAGTATATGTAAAATGATAGCACCCAATAGAATATCATTCTACACGTTTCACAAAAAAATGTACTTGATTCTTGATCATTGATAAAGAACTGCGTTAATATAATTGAGTAAAAAAATGTTCACTAAAGGAGTTACACCTTCAGAAACACCATACGACGGCTCAGAGTTCCGAATTCTAATTCTTCACACACGCTGGAACCTTCCAGTCGTCGAAGCACTAGTAACCGGAGCCCGAGAAACACTCTTATCAGAATTCAACGTAAAAATGGAGAATATTAGCATCAAAGATGTCCCCGGATCATACGAACTCCCATTTGCAGCGCAGGAATTTATAAAATACAGTGATCCCAAATTCAATGCTGTTATATGCATCGGGGTGTTAATCAAAGGCTCCACGATGCATTTTGAATATATCGCCGAAGCAACTGCTCACGGAATAATGCGTGTCGGATTGGATACTAGGACGCCTTGTGTGTTTGGCGTGCTTACTTGTTTGACTGATGAGCAAGCGTTGGAGCGGGCCGGGTTAGGCGAGAGTCCGTCAAAGCATAATCATGGTATTGATTGGGCAAGATGTGCTGTTGAGCTTGCGGTCAGGGGACAGCAGGGATGGCCTTCTTGACTAATTATATATATATTTATTTACATCCGGGTTATTAGAATTTTTCAAAATCCATTATATCGAGAGGATATTATTAGACTCTTTTGAATCCAAGTTTACTGTATCGAGAGTTTAATTACTGGTTGCTATCGCTATCTTTGTATACAAATAATCCAGCTAAATCGATAAAAGATTTTCTATCTCAATAAATCAATCACAACTCCTTAAATCGATAAGTGATTTCTCAAATAATAAATCAATCACAACTCCTTTAACGTTAATATGAGTTGTAAATGAAATAAATCAACCAATGCCCCAAAAAAGTTTACCCCAACCTGCATAAATGAGTTTAATTTTTCGAGCAAGGAAATCACACAACTAATTATTAAGTATTTTACATATCGATATATGCCAAATAAATTGGAATTTATTTTCTTTCATTTCTTACAATAGCAATTCTTATTTTTCTCACGGTTTTCCAATTTCCGCTTCATATAAGTAGAAGATACATAAACACAGGTTTTTGAAAACCCCTTTTATCATTACTAATCTAAGATTTAAAACTTCATTATGGGACTGTCTAAAGAAATGTTTATTGATTCTGTTCCTGATGGTTATATGTGTGCGATTTGTCTTGGTAAGTGTAAAACTTTAGAGGTTTTAAGTAATGTCTTTATGAAAAGAAATCACGCTATTATACTTTTCGGCTAAATTTGCCTAATCTTAATCGCTAGACGTTCTTCAGGAACCCACCTTTGTCGAGTGCGTTCAAGGTAAAAAAAAAAAGAAAAGCTGGGTTTTTATCTGATTTTCATTTGTCTGCTTCTTGTTCTGTCATATTCACTTCAAATGATCCTATAAAGAACACGCATTTTGCAGAAGTTGCATTAACGAGTTAATTAAAAGCTCGCACGGTCGACTATCATCCCCTAGCGGCACAATCTCGTGTCCAACTTGCCGCGAACGCGTAAACACATCGAGTCTACGAGTGTCAAAGTTTGTCAAGCGCCTGATCGGGAGTTTGAACGTGCGATGTGCGAATAAAGAGTGTGATTGGGTTGGATCGTGTATGGATCAAGGGTGGCATGAGACTATGGTACCTTTTCTTATTTACATCCAATGTATTTTCTATATTAAATCGATGATTTTTGGGTACTATAATGAACCGAATTGAATTGAATTGAATTTTACTTATAGTGTCCAGATGCTACCATTCCATGTCCAAGCAAAGGATGCCGTCGTGAAGTTAAGCGAAGATATATGGGTGAACATCTTAAAAATTGCGCAGCTAGAAAGCAAAGCTGCGCTATCATGTGACGGTATACTCAATATTATTTTCTGGGCAGATATTGAAAGTTATGGTATCATAACGGCGGTGGAAGAGGAAGAGTTTTGATGACTTGACACGCTGCCAGTATGAAAAATTAATTTATAGTTGTATATAGAATTTACACACACAGAATCATATAGACACACTCCAACTACAATAACAACAGCCTCATCATGATCACCATGAAGATCATGATCTCACATATTGAGGCAAAAGACTACGATATATGCATCATGACATGATAGCATAAATCAAGGATTTGTTTGACTGGATTCAAATCAATCGATCAATTAGAGTGAGTCTCATACATCTAAAAATTTAAGCATCGACATTTTCGAGATTTGATACCCTATAAATATATGTATATATTTGTATTATGTATAACATTTTTGTAATGATATTATCACACAAGTCACGCATCGTTTAAAATTTATACTTAATGCGCCTGACACAATCATAAACTCGCACATTGAATGCTAGAAATATTTCAATCAAAGATTGTTTAATGTGAATTTTTATAACAAATGTATATGTATATGTATATGTTAATTTTTAAGTTAACAAAAACTTAGCTATTGGTAAATATTATTAATGTTATTATATTATTTAGTCGAAAAACAAATCGACGATGGTTATGTTTATCTATATAAATACAAATTGTTATGAAGATTTAGCCATTTTTTAAATCAAATATTCTTTTTCCCCATTATCCATTTATATAAAGTATAGATATTATAGATCAATTGTTTATGAAATCGAAAAATCTTTCGTGGCCACCTATGCTTTATTTTTCGTATGATACGGAGGATGGTGAAATAGATGATGGATTATTAATAAAGGAAATTTTGCCAACTAAATTGTGTTTGTACACGCTTAAGAGTGTGCAGATGAATAAATATGTAATCGATTGTTCTTGCACTATCTTCTAATAACCACTATAATTATTATGTTGCTGCTGCTGCTGCTGTTGTTGTTGTTGTTGTTTATATCCATCATCTTCACCCAACAACTCTCTAACTTCCCAAATATTTTGCTTACTGCCAACCGAGAACTCGAGATCCTCTTTCGTGATCGAGTCCCAATACTTGTACACCATCATCACGGCCAACAAGGTGCAAATAGTGCCAAAGAAAAGTCCGTCGATATAGTGTTTGGCCTTGTCACAGATTTGCACCGAGAACTTGTATAAAATAAGTTGTCCGACCGTGTAGAAACTCATCCCGAAGATAATGTCACCAAGTGGCCAACGATCATCGAGCGTATTTACTATAAGCAAAACTTGGCATGAGATGTAAATTGCGAGTGCGGCTCCGTTGAATACGTATAGTACGATCCAGAGGGCTACCGGGCGAAGAGGATTGAATGAGGCCATGCCTTTGAATGTGGCTGTTGCGAGGAAGAATACAGCAGCAAAGATGAAAAGAGAGGAAAGACGAATAGTCTTGAAAATTTTCAATTTTTTTTCGTTAGTCATTTTTTTTAGATTGAGAAAAATAATTTAATGAATACTCACCCATAACGATGTTGGAGTACCATCTTCTGTCAATTGAAAACCAACAAAACCATTAAGCAATAAACACCAGAAGGTAGCGGTGATAAGACCGATGTGTGCAGCTGTGAAATACTATATCGAATATACGGATGAATTTGATTAATTTATTACTCAATATCGTACATAATTTAATTTTTCAATTCAGAACACTTACAGGGTACAACGTCGATGCTGTCGGGATAATACCAGACACTAATAATACTTCTAAAAATGTGAGTAGCATATACATATAAAAGAACATCACAATTTCTTTCCGCCCTATAAAGAATATGTCCGGAAAAAAATCAAGGGAATCAATTAGCATTAGTGCATTAAAATTATGCGTTTTAATTGACTATTATTGAATAGATGATACTGACCCACAGCCGTGTATTTTGATTTAATGTGATATATCATGATTGTAGTCATGATCAGGGCAATAACATGAATAATGATCGTGGCTATTATTAAAAAAAGTTCGAAAAATATCAGCTATTAAATGGATCTAGTTTCGTTTCCGAATGCTTATTATATTTACCAGGTTGAAAAATCAAAGTGCCAGCAACCTCAATATTTCTCGAATAACATGTTGGTTCTATGCCTTGTGGAGCACCTACTAGTGGACATACAGTTAACGCAACCGTTTCACAGATTCTATTAAAGTCTCCAAATGACATTTTTATTTCAAAACGCTACTATATAAACAATAATGTCCTTTAAAGTTGATTTTATACAACAAATTACGTTTCTCGAAAGAAAATATATTTGTGAATTCCTCGCTCGCGAAGGTATGTATATATTCGTTTTTAGTCTCCAGTGAATCCCTGAATTGTTTTTTTTTGTCTCTATCAAAAAGAGTCAACACGAAGTCTATCTATTATATATTGTGGATTGCCTGATGTTTTCTTAAAGATAGGTTTTTGTTGTTGTTGTTAATAAGACGATGAGATGGGAGATGATGGGGGAAGGGAATGCGAGTAAGTTGATGAAAAATATTATGGAAAGGAAAAAAGAAAGGAGTAAGGAACGGGCAAGAAGTAGTAAGAGGAAAGAATGTGTATATTAATGAAAGTATATTTATTTTTTTGAAACAAAAACGCATACCACGTTTCTAGTTTTTCTAAAAATTGAAAATAGCGTAACACGTATGCAGAAATGTAAAAATGTAGAAAGTAAATGGATTTACCACGCGAATTATCTTTCGTACGACAATTATCGTTCTATATTTAACTCTGTATTGTTTCACAATATGGGCATTGGATGGGATAATACTGCTTCGACGATGATGTATTTTTATTGCATGGTTTTCTCGAGTAATTTTGGGCGCGAAAGTTATAATTGTTGATTGAGGGTATGTTAAATTACTGATAAAGAACAGCAAATTAATGATTAGTGGAAGATGGGATTGGTTCATTTTAATTCTTTGAAATCAAAGACCCGTTTTCTGATTGATTATTAGTTCCTCGCACGAGATGATCTGATGTATAACTGTATGAATACATGATTCTTGCATCGCGGTATCGTTATTTCAATTGGTGCATTTCCCATTCTTTCAATCTTTCCATTCCCTCGCTCCTTGTCGGTATCATATATATCAATCAAAATTAAAAAATAATGTATCGGGAATATCTGTCCATTACAAGACATTAATAATTCTACTAATTCAAAATTTATAATATGCATCCTGTCGTCTTTCCCTCGTTTCTTATGGATCAATCGATCCCGAAAAATTCTCTAAACACTTGATTTTTAATATCGAATTTGTTTCAGTTCTGAAATGTTATTTATATATAGAGTCCAATAGTTTCATTCATATTAAATTAATCCCGGTCTGCCACAAGAAGTCACGAGAACAGAATTATGTGATCTACAGTAATCCTTTATCGTTATATGACGTCTGAAATTTATACAACCAATTTTCTTTACTAATAAAATCTTTTCCTTTACTATCTTCTCACATACTTTATTATAGACATGCTCAGGATGGAAATAACGCAAGAAAAAGGAAAAGAAAAATTTAATTTATTGCAAGAAAATGGAAAGGAAAAATTAAATTTCACATCGGAGTTAACAATTACGCGATAAAAAAATGACATACATAATAAAAAATGATAAATTTTTTCTTTATTTTTATTAATAATCAACATTAATTAATTATACAATTAATTTAGAAGAATGGAATTGCCCTGATCATACTACAATCATGATATATCACATTAAAAAAACATATGACATACATAATAATAAAAAATGATAATTTTTTTCTTTATTTTTAATAATCAACATTAATTAATTATACAATTAATTTAGAAGAATGGGAATAACAATTTTTAGAGTTCCGTAAGTATACAATTTACTAAGTATTTGTTGAATTATTATCGTTATGTATCTGAAGTTACGCTGCCACTAGGAGAATTGAAAGCACATCGGGCCATGTATTACAAAATGTAATATATGAACGTTCTTCTCTGAAAAGAAATCTGAAAGCTTAAGTGCCATAGAAAAATTTAAATCTAGAAATTATTTTGTATTTTTATTAGCTTCTATTTTTTCTTTTATATTTTTTATAATCTAATATCAAAAAAAAAATGCTATGCAATTTTAAAAGGGACGTGTAACGTGAGAGATTCTGCATATCAATATCGGCGATGATTGTTACCGTAATTTGCCGTATAAACCACCCCCCTCTATAGAAAATTTAAACCTTAATTTGGTCCAATAAAACCAATTATTTTTCCACCAAATGAAGAAACCAAGATTCACAGTGCAATTTCTTAAAATTTTGATTACAGAGAGGGGTGGTTTATGCGGCAAATTACGGTACCACATATTTCTTTCTATAGCGATAGATCCTGAGCAAACATAATTCTTGCTAGGTGGTCTTTATCACACTGTATCACATAGTTGTAAATTTGATGCTCGGGACTAGAGTTCGAATGAAGTGTTAACACTGAGTATTCTTTTTCACCATTAAAATATTCCTTAATCACCAGAGGAATACCCTTACACTTTGGAAGATAGTTACTCCTCATAATATCATAGAATCTTTTTTTAACTTTCTTGGATAATTGTAATTCTATGCTACATAACAATAAGTAAAATTCCGTTTATTAATTGACCAATGAAAAATGCAAGACTTTAAATTAATGATAATCTTTGCTCGCCCAAGAGCTACAAAGTAAACACTAATTCTAATAAAAATGCAAACACCAGCTAGCTTTAGTTACTTAAACTATGGATCGACGCCTCCGGGAAATGAAATGCCTACGGAGCATAGTAAGCCTAGCTTAAGCTTACTCAACACGTTTTTATTTCACTTTGAATGAAAGGCCTCAATTTCATATTCGATTTCTTTCTTTCATAATTAGATGCGTCGTTTGACGAGGTATTTTTTTTTAAAAATAAATATTTCGTGTTATCTCGTTAATTCTTGATTAATTTATTCATGTGATAATACACTTTAAATAGGAGGTTAGACTTTATACAAACAACAAGGACCGAGAAAAGTATGAAAATCTTGCTGATTTGTACGCTATTATAGTCACCATGGAACACTTGGAGAAAGCATACATTAGGGATTCTATTACGGCAGCAGAGTAAGCAGTCGTACTTTTTTACTTAAGATGTTTAGGGAAGAGTTTTTAATTATTGTTGGGTTTCAGATATACGCCTGCTTGCGCAAAGTTGATAGCACAGTATAAGACAGCGTTGAACTTGGTGAGTGATTCTGTGCCCGACGTAGAAAAATTTATGAATGATTATAAGGTAAGGAGGGAGCCTTCACGTTTGCTTGCTTTATTTTTTTTTCTTTACATCGTCTGGTCATCTTATTATAGCTTGAATGTCCGGCTGCGTTCAATCGTATCAAAATTGGTGTACCCGCCACTATTGAACATTCAGGTCCAACAGATCACGATTCCAGCAAATCAGCAAAATATGTTGCCGAAACTGTGCAGGTTCAAAATATTGCAATTTTTTATTGTGTGCTTTTATGTACATGTCTCTCTGATCGTTTTTTATTTCGTTAATAATTTTATTTTATTATTTTTATTTTTACTATAGCATTTCATAACTTCGATGGATGCTCTCAAATTAAAATATAAAGCGGTGGACGATATTCATCCGATGCTTAGCGAGTTAATGCAAAGTTTGAACAAAGTGAGTTCGTTACCTGCAGATTTCGAAGGAAAAGCAAAGCTTAGGAATTGGTTGATCACTTTGAATTCGATGAAGGCGAGCGACGAACTCAACGATGAGCAAGTTCGCCAGCTCTTGTTTGATCTTGAAAATTCTCACAATGCATTTTACCGTTCGTTGTCTGATAAAAATTAGATGTAATATTGCAATTTAAGTTTGTCTGCAAGATTTTCTTTATTTTTTATTTAAAGTTCCTTTTTTAGAATAAGTCTTTGATTTATGGATTTTCTTATATCAGATAAATATTATTACGAGAATTCAATATTCCCTTTTTTGTTCACCCATAATTTTAATATATAGCAAAATTAACCTGTCTGAACTGATACTTCAAGCGTGTTTCCTCGTGTGAATTCATAATCCAGTGCTAATCTTTTTTGTTTTTAGCTTAAAAAATTTTATGAAGAATTGAATTCTCAAAGTAATAAGAATTCTTGACTAACATGTCGGCTTTTCTCTCCACTTTTATTCCACGATAGAAACCTAAAAAATTAAAAACCTTGATTTCAAAAAAGTAGGGCAATCATCCAACAGTCAAATTTTTCGAGAACAAATACAATTATGATTTCAAAAATCCCGCGTAAAGAAATGCAAGTATCGGATTTATGAAACCCAGTACAAAGAAACAAACCAAACAAACACGCAAAGATGTGATTAGCGATTAGTAGAGAAAAATAACAAGGATTCGATAGACCGAAATCAAGGCAGATATCTGAGTATGGCAATAACAAGAAACCTGCCATGATATAGGTTGCATGTAATCAAGCGTTCCCCACCATCGTTTCTTCCAACGAATAAGAGAGCAACGTAAGAGGACGTGATTACCAGGGCAAGCAACAGTGTCCTTCACGATATAGAAGGTCACGCTACTGCCTTGATTGATTACTTGAAAGCAAAAACTTACTGGGGAAGCTTTTTATTTTATGAAGATGACGAGGTTATTGTTATATGATAATATAATGCAAACAACCCCAGTTCGTCTCTTAATATAAAAAGAAATATGAATAATAATTGAAAAAAAATACAAACTAAAAATTTATCCATCATCTAAAAGTAGAAAAGCGGCGATATGATGTAAATAATTTTTAACATAGAGCACCGCTTTTCAAATAGTTCTAGAGGGAAAAGATAAAAGGGAATGTGGATATGAGCTCTTGCAATAAAAAGAATGAATAAAATCTAAATATGTTTTTGTTGTAGTCGAGAGAATATTTCTTAAAGAAAAAAGGGGGATAATTTGGTGATTTAGTCAAATTTCCCCCCTTAATTCTCTTTTACCATAATACAAATAGACAATTGAAGATTATTTGCAATCGTCAGACAATTCTTCCCGATCACAATAGCTCATATCAATCCCATTAATATTTATTTATGATGCGTGGGGATTGTCTGCATAATATTTCCATGCGTGCTCAGATACATCCTCTTTAGCATCTGCTTTTCGTGCACATGCTTTGGTACCTCGGAAGGTTCTTTTACATATCATCACTTCACCAATGAATCCACCGTATACGTTTGTATAACTGTACACCGGGGGATCCCACTTCTTAGACTGAGCGAGCTCGTAGAGTCTGCTCACGTATCTTTTATAGTCGGTTTGGACAGGAGGCGAATTCACAGGAACAACACTGTAAGCTGTGGGATTGATGTATGGATGGTGAAAGTGAGTGTATGGGTTAAAAAAGTTGTTGTTTGTCGGTGGTGGAGGTAACGCTGCCACCACTGGCATATATCCAGGATTGGGCTGATAAGAGAAATTCGTTTGATTATTGGTAAGTTTCTCCATAATTTCGCTTTTCGGCGGTGGTCCGAGTTGATTTGCGATTACGGTCGGAACATGAAATAGAACTTCATGTCCACCTGATTTTTCGCCGCTAGAATGCGAACCATCGTTTGCCGGACTTTGATCTATGGCCGATTCATACATAGAATTTAGAGATGTTGAAGTTGAAGATGATGGCATTGTTGAAGGTGTCTGGTTAGATTCTGTTTTGACTTGTGTTGTATCAATATCGTCTGGAATTGGTGAGGTAGTTTCCCTTGTGTCAACAGCGACAGGATACGAAGGATATTGAATGGGGACTCCCTCATTTTGTCGAATTGGGAGTGGTTGATATAAAACTTCTTGACTTTGTAATGAATCATTTCCAATATTCTTGTGTTCAATTTCCAATTGTTCTCTGTAAATTTGATCAAAAGCAATTTGAGCGACATGATCTTTTGCATCATTCTTATTCCAGAATGCCAGAGTTGGACGGAAATTACGCTCTCCTATTTTGACGGAGAACATAAATCGATTTGAGGCGTCAGTTTCTTGAGTGTAAACAGGACGCTCGATATGATGAAATTGACAAAATTCGAGAAGCAAAACAGAAGGACGTTTAAGGGGTTGTCCTGGTTCACGATGTTTATTTAACCAAATCAAAGATTTAGGAATACCGTCATCTTTACTAAATCCTTTCCATTTACGGCGAACTGCTCGGTTCACATTTGATTGATTTCGTTTTGCGTTTGCTTTGGCGGCTTTATCCAGCTCTCTTCGAACTTCCTCGACTAATCCAGGTACTAGTGCATTCATATGGTCGACAGCAAGAGCAGCAACTTCTTCTTTAGCTTCTTGCTTCTTTATTCGTATAATTTGAGTCTGAAAAGTTCTCCCAAAGACCTCGAGAGTAGCATAGAATCCTCCGTTTGGTGTGGCCATGGTGAAATCGTATTGTGGCGAAGTGTTTGATTTCAATTTATGTTGTAGTGTATTAAGAATCGAAATGGGATTAATATCTCGATTCGTTTCAAATGGTTGAGGCATAAATGATACCGATGCAGGTTTATTCTCGTTGACTGCTTGTGGAATTTCATTATTTTGGTGGTTATTAATTATTCTCGAGGTATTATTGATGGGGGTAGTAGTAGTACCGTTGTTGGCATTAGACAGCCCCGCATCTGGCAACATAGAAAACAACGGAATACCTCCAATTTGTCTCAACGAGTTATCTATTGATGAAGACGACATTTTTTGTAGGGGAAATGTGGTATTAAATTTGTTCACCGGGTACAATCCAGAGTTTTGATTAAGAAGACGCCGAGGACGGGAATAAAAGAAGCCTTTGCCTCTTGTAGATTTACCCATGCCTTTTTATTTTTATAAAAGAACTCAAATGGCATTAATTATTTAGGCAACGGGTGCACAGGAAAAAAACTTATCACGGGTCACATGCTGCGGATAGTTGCAGTTTCCGAATGTTAATCCGAATATGCGCAGTTGATGAAAAACGTCGTTGGCTAAACATGATAACATTTCCCTGAAATATTTACATTATCGATAGATATATGAATTGTAAATGGTCAACAAATGTTTGTCTGATTATCGCGAAGTTTTCCCAAAGATAATGGCTTAAAAAAAATGATCCCTATATACCTTCCAATTTTGCAAGTGATTCACTGAATAATTGGTGAGTTTTGAAAGTTTGACATGTTTACATTCAAGAGGCTTAATGATTTATTTATCTGTAAAAATACAAATATCTAAAAGTAATTCTAATCTCTAATCAATAATCAATAATCTTTAAGGCGATTAAGTAAAAAATATAATAATCATAACAACAATCATAACAATCATAATTATAATAGTACATTTAATAATACATTTACAATTTATGGAATCTCTAGAATTCTCTCTCACCTTATATATTTTCCAATAAAAAATATTGAAAACTTTTAACCATCATCGTCAATAGAATTAGTGAGACTTGGTGCTAGGATATTATTCCACCGAGTTTGGAAATAATCACAAAATTGCGACACGATTTGAACAAAGCGTGAAGGTTGAGGCATTTGCAATTCTAGAAATTGAACCTAAACGGAAAAAAAAACGAATTTGAGCGTTAACGGTAAGATTAATGTGGCAAATCGAAATTACATTGCAATTTACCTTCAAGCAAAAAGTATCAACAAATTCTTCTATTTCCTGAAGTTTATCCTCCAACACAGCCAATTCATAATTCAGCTTTGCACTATTGTTTTCGATCTGCTTTATCATTTTGCCGACTGACTGTTGTTTCGAAAACACCTCTAATGCATTGTTTTGTGCGGTCTAAAAAAAGAAATGAGTCAGAATATAGTGACGAAATAATCTAAAAGTTTCCAACCTTATATTCGGAATCCCGTTTTTGATATGCTTGGGAGAACTGTTCAATTTGTTCTGCATACTTGTTGGACGTGTCCTTTTATATAGAGCAAAAGTTAAGGAAATTCTTTATTTTATTTTGCCAGCAAATCGGAAAAGGTTAATACCTCTAGCTTCTGTGTTAATTCTGAAAGGGAGGCTTTCCGCTGTTTCAGAGTGTCGTATAATAAATTTGTTTGCATGTCAATTTTTAAAGGAACCCTGTAATGTTAAAAAAATTAATAAATTTTGAATACACTCATCAAGTAAAAACCAATCAATCACCTTGGAATTATTTCCGGATAGTATATATCAATAGAAGGCAGCGAATTTGACCTCTTTGGTAAAGCAGCAACCTTATCAGGATACAATCGTGTCGCTTCGAAGGTTTCAAAAGAGCTGAAAGAGCGAGATCGTCGAAGCCGTTGATCATTTTGAGATATTTCTGTTTCATACAGTTTATTATATAGAGAAGATGATGAACTGGCAAATTGAGCAGATGTATGAACTGCAGATTCTGTCAAGAAAAGGGGGATAAGTGATTTTAGGATGCGTAGCACAAAAAAAAATTAATTGAACGAGTGCATTACCGAAATCGAGTGGAGGGAATCCCATGTTACAAGAAATGTCATTGTCGCGAAAACCTATGTTACGAAATATTAACGATTGTCCTGGAAATTCCAATTCTCTGTAATAAAGAAGTTAATTAACTAGATGAAGAAATAATCAATATATTCAAATTTAAATTTCGATCATCATCATCTTTACCTGAACATGTCTTTAGTTAGTTTTCTATGTGCCAGGCTTGAAAAAGATTTTATAAAAGTAAAATTTCAAAGTTAACTCAAAAAATATTATAAAAATGAGTAAACTATAACGAATTAAATATTCACCCAGTAACTCCTTCCTTGAAACCACGGAACACCTCTCCTGTTTTTGCCTGCTCGAAATAAACAATCATGAGTTTTTATTGTTCATGCAAAACATAGCTTTCATTGACTTACCGTTTTATAAGTAACATTACGCAAGAAACTTTTTCCAAATTCTCTTCCACCAAAAAGCCAATCCGTTTCAACTTCGTTTTGATTATGTTTTCCTTTACCTTTCCATAGATATTTAAGTCGGCCTGAGGGCACATTTTTAGTAAAGTAATCAAGGTCCGTGACAACATCGTTCATGGCTTGATTGATCATGATGATGATTATTAGTAATAATAGATTTGACAGATAGGTTTAACATATTAGAGTTCGAATTTTCCATTTGATTTAGCTTACCCGAACCACATGTAGCAATATCCTCAGTTTTTGCTTTAAGAACTTTATTCGATAAGTCTTCCATTTTAGATTTCTTAAATACCTAAACAAACAAAGAAAATAAGAAACAATGTATGCACAGATAAAGTGATGTCCTTTTCAAATGAAGAATACCTTATATTGATTAATCTTTTCAACCGTGTACTGGTCTATAAATCGAGTCGCGTTTATTTTTGCACTTTTCTGTTAACCAAAAAATGTTTTTAAGTGAACATTAATTCGAGAAAACCCCAATACGAAATTTCAATAATAGAAAATATAAAACCTGAAAGGAAGCAACGCCACTCAGAAAAACTTCTGGATCCGTAAAAGGGTCTTTTCCGACCTTATAAAATCACGAGAATACGCTATTATATATTTTTATATATATATACCATTTCCGAATAAATTCTTGGCATTTAATATGAAATCAATAACTTTTCCTTAGAAACTACCTGATAACCTAGGGAACTTAGTTTATTACGTATGCTCATCACCTTGCTCAAAAGTACCGCGACCAGACTCCGATCAAGAAAATTATTATTATCTAGTGAATTTTTCCGTAACTAAATAAAAAATTTAAACTGCTTATTGCTTCGTCCACTCATAGTTTAACCCATATTTACAGCATCCGGAAAAAAATTAAATACCTCAATATCCGAGGAAGCGAATTTACTGTGAAAGGTTAGCAGAGCATCTAGGGTAGTGTCGCATAAGAGACCATCAATATAGTAAGATGGGAAAAGGCCAAACAGATATAAAGCCGTTTGAACCAATTTGATCAATTCAAAAACTGCGTATTCGAACCCAATATGAGTTGAAATATTATAAATCTGAATGAATTTTTCTTGTTGTGCCTCACTAATAAATAACCAAAACAAATAAATTTAATTGAGCAGCTAAAATCGATCAAGATAGTAGAATTAATAGTACATACGATGACGGTTCTAAACTGAGTGCCCTCCTATGACTACAGCCCACTTTTCTCAGATTAAGATTTATATAAAAATGGTTAATATTCGATTCATAATCTCCATCAGGTACAAGCACCATATTAAGTGACGATGGCAATGTGCTAAGATTTGTGACCATGATTGTACCAAGCGCAGTCTATTTTTTTGTTAGCTATAATAAAAACTACAGAGAACAAAATAAATTGATAAAAATATTAAACCTACGTCTTTAGGTCTGGTGTTGTCCTGCTCTAAACTATCAAATAGTTGTTGTAATTTTTTGGGGTATGGCTGCAATTTCTCCTTTTCAAGGTTTATGATATAAACCTTAGCCTATATTAATTAGAAAAAAAAGAAAATTAATATATACGACCCGATGGACCCGAAAAAGAAGGCTAAAGTAAAGTTAACTTGCCGTGTGCTCAACATCCCCAGTAAATATAGTCACAGTGTTATATGGCTTTTTTCTATCTGAAACCCTAAGTAAAAGAAAATTACAAGTTAACGACAAAATGAGGAAATCAAGATGCGAACAAACACAACCACAACCACCCAAATCATACCATTGCTCTACAATATAAATTTGGTAGCCTTCAAGAAACTGCTCGGTGTGAATTACAGATATATTACACTCTGTGGCAAGATCTTTAATGCTTTTATACTCGCAAAATACAAGCCTATCAAATCTAACGGCCATAATTTGTCAAAGAAAAGTAAAATGTAAAAATATAGAAAATGAACAATGTGATACATTACAGGAATTGATACGTCACGCGATTTTGCTGCAAAATCGTTATTCGCGTTTAACGTAACACTGATAGTATTTCGTTTCGTTCTTCAAATTAGGGTAATTTTGTTTTTTCTTCAAGAAACAGTCATACATAATGATATGAGATTGCCAAACTCAATCTTTTCTTGCTGTTACCGTTATTTGATCATCTTGAATGCAAAACTTTAGTTCAGTCTGGGATATTTCCAAATTTGTTTGGTGTAATGAATCATTTTCTAAAACGATCGGGCCAATCCGTCTCATTTTCTTTTCCAAATTATAACTATAAAGATATCGATATATTAAACTACAAATGAAATTTTTTAGCGCTTGTGTATCGAACGATCATCCGTTAACGTGATACACTAATATATTAATCCCGACATAATTCAACAATTCCGCTAGTGTTTCTAAATTCTGCCCAAACATTGACATCCCGTTAACAGTACTAACACTAATAAATTGTGATTTAAAATATCTTCCTTTTTTCTTGTGATTTCAATAAATATATCATAATGCTATGAAAGAATGTGCTACGAAATGATTTTTAACGATTTTTTTCCAATTTGGTATATTGATATAGCGGACGGGTTTGGTTAATTAGTGAAAGAATTTCAGAAATCGGTTTAATTAGTGTCCGCTATATCGACGATCACTGTATAATGTCTGCGTGTTGCTTGCTTTCAAATTTTTCACTTATACCTAAAAAGAGCACCTCTAAATAGTTATATCTATTCCACACCCTGTCTAATCAAGCAAATGCCGCCGCAAAATGCACTTTTCTTACCTGTCACAAAGTCTTCCCGACAGTTGCGAAACCCTTTCCATAACTAACGCAGCCATACACTTGCCCTATTCCAAGTCATTACCGAGCCAATGGAGCTGCAAAAATTCATCTATCCAACCTGTCTTCTTGAGTCAAAGCTGTCTACAGATCTGCCTGAGCTGCTCCAATCTGGGGTGTTTTTCTGCAGACTTATTGGTCTTTCAACAAAAAAGAATTATGCCATAATTATCATATATAAAGAAAACAAAAAATAAAGATATTCCACCAATCTCTGAATGCCCGCTGACGTCTTTGCAACTAATAGGAATAAAAATTGGGGAAATAACAAAAGACAATAAAGTCGAACAAAATGAAAGACAGTAAAGTCTCATAATGAGTTGGTGCCTGTCCTTTCAATTAAAAAACTATATATATACCCTTTAAGTCTTGAGGTATAATGTATACTGGTCGCGACAAAAGAGTGTAATTACAAACGTTTGATTGTGTCTAAAATTCAAATTTTAAAATAATGACGAAATAAATAATAATAATGATGATTTATATAGTCATAACGCCGGTTAAAGTCCTTTTTTGTATTCAATCACGAGATGGTTTTTTTATTTATTATAACTGTAAAGTTTTAGAGTAATACCCGCAAGTAAATTGAATATCAAAATTTTACAAGCGGAAAATATATTTGCGAAATCCGCATATGAATATAGATTTTGGTTGCGGAAATTTAAAACCAATTGCGGTCCGCAAGCCAATTTTAGACACTGCGAGTAAAGTCAAAATCAAATGCTGGGCAAGCTTGTGGTTATATATATTCTTTTGAACTAAGAATGGAATTTCGATTAAAACTGGATTCAAGATAATCATTTGCTCACCAAATAGAGCTCGTTAAAATTAACGTTAATACATTTTTATAAACTTTTATGCTTTAAGAGAAGAATAACTATATAACAAATAATTATTGTAATAAAGTTATACCTCTCTTAAAGCATACTCTTGGAACTGGCACTATAAAATTCATTTAAAAGTTGTTAAAAATGTATTATTAATTTAATATCATCAACCTAGAAACTCGGAGAGCAACATCTTTCGACAGACAAGAAATGAAATCAATAAGACTAGCGTGCAATTAAAAATAATCAAAATGACAACATGGCTTTCCCCTGTACGCTAACAACAGATTTCCTCACATTAACTCTTTCGGACCAACTAGTGAAATTCTGTTTGACTCTACCATTCTTTTTTACCAAGGACCTTACTCTCTTAATAACGGCCGGAAAATTCAGGCCGAATAGAGATTTTTCAATGTAAAGTTGTAACTGACTTTTAATTCTGAAGTTACGTTCCGAATTTCCAATCCGTAAAAGACATTAACTATGTAGTGTAGTCAATTTTTCGATGATGAAAGGTTATAACAATGGAATCAAAAAAACATTACGAACAATAGATATACAGTCAGCAAGTCATATCATAGTTATTCTTTGATGTGAGTAGTATTAAATAATCCATTCTAGTGATTATACAATAAGAGTAACTTACTTTTTGTAATCGTTCGTATTGCATCACGAAACATTTGTACATTTACTATGAGAAATAGGATACAAAAGAAATTTGTCTGCTTCTTGAGTTGGTTTTTCTTTATACTAGTGCCCTTATTTGAGTGTATCAGAAATTATCATATTAATTTCTTCGGGTTTGGAATTACAAAACGAATTCTAAACTGAATTTGAACACACATTTCCAATGATAATTTTCACATTTAAGATATATTAATCTTTTAATGTATAGTCAGGTCCCAACCAGATTGTGTTCCATCATAGAAGCTATTCTTATATAGAGATAACTTTTAATATAAATACTAAGTTCTTGGTTCTAAAAAATTATGTTCTTATATAAAGATTGTTCCTTTATAAATGGTTCTTTATGAAGGTCTACTTGTTTTCTTTGACAATATAACAAAGTCAAAATATTTAAGAGATTATATGATTTATTTCTAGAATTGATAATTAAAAAACTAAAATCATAATCATTTTTTTGTTTCTTTCACCATTGCTCTCAAGAAAAGCCCACAAGCTATTTATGAAGGGAGATTTTTTATTTTTTTTTATTTTCTGAGAAAAAGCAGAGCTAATTACTGGTGCTAAGATAGCAACCCAATAAAAAATTGTCAGATTCCAGACAGAAAACGCGCTCATCTCCTGCCAGCAAACCGATCTCAACGATTCAAAAAACAGCAGCTGGCAATGAGCAAATGAAAAACAGACAGAGAGGAAATGAAATAAAGCTATGTATAGTAGAGGTAAGATGGTGAAAGTGAATCAATTATTCTAATTTAGGTCGATCGATGTTTTGTATTTATCCTATTTTAAGAAATTAATGATTCTCCAAAAAATTGGGTTGTTTTAAAATTATTCAAGCTACAAAATATATTTTAAGATCATTATAATCATTATTCAAACAACTACATTTGTTCAAATCATAGAACAAGGTTCTGATGATGACTGCGGTCTTGTGACTAATTATGGCATTATAATAGATTATCACTAGTTCAATTGGATATAAATAATTTTTAAGTATACCGATACAGTCAAAACTCGATATAATGATACTCGTTATAATAATGCCTAGTTAAAACTCGATATAGCGATGACAACCCAAAAATATTTCTAGTAAAATTTCCTCGAAATACCAAGTTTTTATAATAAATTTTCGATATAGCGATATTTGCAGAATTTTTTTGCTAATGTTCCCCGACCATATCGTTATATCGAGTAATAATTATACGCGATATAATTAACAGCTCTTGGATATTCAAAACATTATGTCCTCTATAGTCACACTCCTTGTGACAGGACCGAAAAAAAATATATAGATAGGCTACCAACCAATTTGGTTCGCATTCATATAATTCATGTAACAAAAATCCAAAAATTACTGCAATGCTGATGAAAAAATTTCTATATTTGGAATAGATATTCATAACTAGCCAATCATAAGATGGTTCCCACGACCAGCAGATAATTTTTTATTAAATTAATTAATGATAGTTTAAAGAGATCAGGTGGTTACTGCGGCGAGGACCCTTAATTTTCCCGGTCCTCTTGAGGGAAGGGCGAAGGAGGACGATTGTCATATTCTTCGATAGGCTCGGCTCTTTTTTGCTGAACGATATCTTCTCGCGATATCTTCTCGCCCAACTACAACGAGACATCAAAGTTTTTCGTACAGGATAGATTATATGTTATATATTTTCATGGATATAATCTTGATTATATCGAATGTTTATAATTTTCGTCTGGTTGATAAATATTGATAAGATGTTTCCCACGGCGTTTCTCTTAGATTGATCGTGGGTTTATTCATTGTCGCGAGATAAGCAATTTCGGTGTATATTAGTTAAAACTGTGTAGCATACATCTCACAGGAAATGCGAAAATTTTCAATTTTTCGTCATTAGGCAATCTAAATTGATCATACGCACAAACACAAAAATTTTTCTCTGTTTTACCATATATTGTCCGTTATAAGGCAACAAGTAAAATGGAGCGCACGGTTGAAGACGTCTTGAACAAGACGAGTTTTGTGGAAACTTTAGGCAACAATATGTTGCCTTTCATGAACACATTCGAAAACTACAACTTCCTAGGTTGTAAGTATTACTTTTTGATAATGTCAGTACGTGTTATATAATTAAGCTAATTGAGATGGACGATTTGAAATTCAAATTCCCAAAACAATTCTTATGATTGTTTCTAATAAAATTATTGTGTTATAATTTATGTCCACCCTTATTTATATTCCACTGTTTCCCTTTTTTACCTGTTCCCAATTGTCATTCTTATATACTAATCCTTTTCTTATTGCAATCAGTCACCATCCCGATTGGGCAAAGAGATGAGAGTGTACGTGGAATATTATTCTCGGAAAACTCGTCCGATCTGGTGATCCCTCGCGAGTGCTTCGTTCCTTCTTCTGTGAATGGATATTGCGTTACGGTACCACCAGCATCATTTGAGATCCAAGAAGCCATCATCTTTGTTGCTCCAAACACGAATAATTTATTGGTCCAGAGATCGGAAGAATTGGCCTTGTCACGACAATTTCAACAGGGAGAAAAGGAAATTGGCGTACCTGTAAATCAACAACTACAACCAGTTGAAAGAAAAATTCCAGCGCCTGATCAACAAAAAAATCAAGAAGAAATATTCGCAATGTGCGATCAACAGCGCGAAATAATAATCGCGACCCCCGTACAACCAATAATTATGAAAACCGAAAATCATGTTCAACAACAGCAACAGCAGCAACAGCAGCAACAACCACGAAAATTCTTTGAACGCGAACGACCGAAAAAACGAAAAACTTCTGATATGATCGACTCAAACGATGGTTCCGAGGATGAAGATGGCGAAAAAAAATTAAGTAAACATGCAAGACAATTGAAAAATAATCGTGCAGCTGGTAAATTTTTTGTTTTTTTATTTTATTTTCAATTTATAATTGATTCAATTTTTATTGATACTTTAGCTAAGAAGTCACGTGAAAAAAAGACCATCACATTAGAAAATCTTGAAGCGCGATGTGAAGAACTTCAGATATTAAATGATCTATACAGACAAAACTTGGAAAAAGCCCGTAGAGAATTTTTTCATCTTCAAAGTCAAATTACGTGTTCGTGTGGAGCCCGAGATTTTATAAATAAAATCAATCCCATTTCAACAAAAAGTCCATTGGTTACACACGAACCGACAAACTCGATGAGAACGAATGCTACGAAAACACCCCGCGGTAGAAAAAGAAAGACTAGTTGATCCATCAATAAGACAGCAGGAGTTGAAATCCAACGATACCATGCAGATTTTGATTTAGCTCTGCATCATCTATATATACCGATACACTATATCGATATACACTAGATTTATACAATTGTTTGATGTAGTAATGGCAGTGTGAAATAAAATAAAAATGGCAATTTGTCATCTTTATGGAAATCCATATCGATATAACGATAAGACACCATGCACTATGCACTCTAACATGATCACATGTTTTATTATTTTTTTTATTAACCTGCCTCATTTTTTTTCCTTTTCCTTTTTTTGTTTTGAAGGAGCACATATAAAAAATGAATAATAACAACAATAATAAATTTGTCTTAAAATTGCATTCGCAACTACACTGTAACTGCCCACCACAACCGCAACCATGACCATCATAACCACAGCCGCAACCGCGCAACCGTGGTCACGACCACAGCCACAACCACAACCGCGGTCACAACCACAACCACGACCGCAATCACGATCACGACCACAATCACGACCACGACCACAACCACAACCACGACCACAACCACGACCGCGACAACTGCAAACCCAACTACAAATGTGAGACTTGCTGGAGAGATTACTACAGCAACAACTACAACATTAAGAACTATGTCATTTAAGACGAATCAAATGGTGGTAATTCATTTGAACTGGTTTTTGAGATATCACGTAAAAACGTTAAATTTGGCGTGGGCGCGAACTTTATTTCATTTGTAATGACATGGAATAATATTTAGAAAAGGTGAACAAGCAAGAAATCTAACATATAGTTGCGATCATATGTCTTATTGTTTGCAGTTGAATTTTACGACACACTGGTTCTCTGCGCTACAACTTTGCTCCATATGACTTTTATTGTTTCTCATAGAACATCCCAATTCATGTACTTTTTGTATATTTTTAGGATTATTGGTGAGACGAATCAAATTTTTATCCTCTATTGGCGTTGACAGATCCTGTATGTCATTGTCTTACAGTTGAGAGAGCCTGTGTATGGCTTTGCTTTACATATGAATTTTGTTACTTCTCAAATTCACCATGATTTTGTATATTTTTTAGACCTATTTATTAAAAAATTGGTTATTTTATTACCGATTATAATAGTTTATGATCGATTATAAGCAGACTGATGCCAAAAGGAAACCGAGTTGCTATTGCCGAATTGCTCTTATAAAGCAGATTCAGAGGGTTGGAAGACAATGACATATATGTATCAGATAGGATTATTAAATATGGAAGGTGCAAGCCCATGACAGAATCTCCTGCTAACTCTTGGAAGAAATAATAAAGAACATGGAGTGTAGTTTTTGTAAAAAATTAAGTCGTAATTGCTAATGCCAAATACTGACTCACAATTGTTTCATGTGCTGGAATGTGAGGGATAACGACTTGTAGATGGATGAGTGCAGGTCGTTCATCAAAATTAACAATGGAAGAAACGATCTGAACAAATATGAATGACTTGTAAGTTACCACGACGAATCTCATCGAAATCCCCAATCATATTTATCGCCTCAAATCCGTGGCGCGTTTTTCAGTGCCAGAGCCATCTGAGATACTGATACCCTGATAGTCGTTGGACGATGAAAATTTTTCATAAATTAACTCGTATTCTGCTTTGAACGAAACTTTGTATATTTGATTCTAATATTTCGCTAAAAAAATATTAAAGTTCCATTTATCACATGTCAAATAACTGGTGAGTGGGTATCCTCGTACAATGTTAACCCACTCGAGAATATGTTCTTGGGTCTCTAGACGTAAAGAAAATTTACATGAGTAGATCGAAAGGTATAATTTGTAATTGCAAATTATGGATTACTCGAAACTCGCGAATTCCTTTGCTAAACATTGTGTTAAATTGTGCAACTTCATTAATATTTCAAGTGGAAAAGAATAGTTAAAAAAACCATCAGACCAAATCTATTTAACAATGGCTCAGTCTCGAGATATCAACGAAAACGCGAAAATAATATCGATATTTGGTAAATGCGCTATATAAACTAGATGGCTATCAAATGGTTATAATTTTGGGAACAACTCGAGCAAAGAAAGAGACTCGAAAAGGCTGTCTCTCGGATGCGACGTGAAATACTACGACTGCAGGTGAAATTCATAGAAAAGCAATTGCGCTCTTCACTCGCGAATTTGATGTCTATACGTCCAAAACTTGCCGTTGGTATGGGAATTTTCAGAGAATCGGAGGATCCGTGCCGGAATTGTAAGGCTGTGATGGATAGAGATGAAAACGACGTTCAGGGAATATTTCTCCGGGTATTGCTTGGTCCTCTTCTGAGAATCACGCAAGAAATAATAGCCCGTTTAATAGCACTGCCTATTATTGATATTGCATCTTCAAAAAACAAAGTTTATTGCTTATATTCACTTATACAATATCGAAGCACTTGGAACTTTGATACTAAATGTCAAGATTTCAAAGTTCTTAACGTGTATTGTAAATATGATTTTAGGAAAGGTATCGTTAATATAAAAAGTTCGAAACACTACAAAATTCAAACCAAATTTCGAAATTAGGCATCTCAACATAAAGTATCAACGACATTTCATAATTTTGTTTGCACTCGGACACTTAGCGACACAAAAAATCAAACATGATTAATCTTTCTAACCTAAAGATATTACTATATAGAACAAAGATACTTGAATCGCGTGTAAACTTTTAAAAGTCGCGTTATCAATATCGAGATTTGGCAACGCTTGGATTTTGGTACACCATTAATTCCTCTTTACCGTTATGTTATTGTCGAAGACGAAATTTATCGCGGTTCTCGGCTAAAGAATCTGGATTTTTGCATGTCTGATAAAATATACATTTTGATAAAAAAGCTAAAGCTAAAAAACTATTCTATTTATGAATCCGAATATTACGTTTCCTTAATAAAACTAGTGTTATCTGTTTTTTCTTTTTAATTATAATTAGCAATTACAATTGAGTTTAGCAATGAAGAAAGTGTTTTCATGGCGGTTTATACAGTGCAGGTCACTTAGTTACCACAATTGGCCAAATTTTTAAGACCTATTAACTCAACAATCTGAACTTTTCCAGTCAAAAAAATACGTAATATTATTTATAGAGTAGTCAATAAACTATCGATTTAATTTCAAACTCCCAATTCATAAATACAGTTCCGGTGGAAAGTAATGGCGGTTGGCTTTTTCAATAATAACGTTCAAAAATTTTACTTATGCAATGCCTCCGAGTAAGGCATTATAATCAGTTTATTACATACCTTCCTTCTATGTCAGCATACGCTTGAGTGCGGTTTGATGTTATGAAATTCTTAAGTAGTATACATGGTAAAATTTTGCGTAGTGTTAAATCGTGTATTACAACTCTGAACATGAACAAATTTTTTCGTGCCAACCTTTTTTATATGACGAAAAATTTTCCACCATTACTTTCACGCCGGAACTGTATCTTTCGTTATAGAAACCGAGTATAATTTTACTCTGGTGTGTTCATTAACAAAAAACATATGTTCCAAAAAATCACAACCACAATCATTAGCTTAAAATCATAAAAAACATTAATAATGAAATGAAGTAGCTAAAATCTTATTTATCATTCATCTCTTAACGAATTCGTCAGCATCTTTGAACTCACAAACCCATAACCTTCGCCTTGCCGGTTCTTTTATCTCAAACTACCTTGCTTTTTGTAGGTTGGATATTCACTGAAAGCTTTATATAATCATCCGTTACCTCTAGTATTGCTCTTCGAAACTCCAAAAATATATAGGAACTAGTTTACTTCCAGCAGTTTAGGCAGGCAACATTAGTTACTTCGTTACCCAAATCATCTGTCGTTCATTAAATTAATACACGAACTATAGTTACCGAACTACGACTCGTATCTTTAATCGATTTATTTGTTATTATCACAACTTATTATCTGTCAGATTTGAGATATTGATTGTTAATATTATTTTTTCTTTTTATTTATATTAAAGAATGATAATTCATGTAGAATTATTAAATTTACATTGATCTTGGGCTATTATTTAAAGTATTTAGCACCAAATGATCTGCAAAAAATTTCCAAATTAGGATTTAGGATTTTGAAAAGTACTTCAGTCCGAATCATTAATTGTGGGTTTGTGAAATTGTAATAAAATGGATTTCGAAAAGTGTGTTCATTGATTTTCTTTCTCTCTTTCTGAGTATAAGGAATAAGAATATTTTCGAGACAAGTGTTGTCTAATTTTGATGTCTAATATCTTTTGTATACTTCCGAAACTAACCTTTGTTTTTCTCGAAGCATGTCTTTACTTTTGATTATGAAATCCTGGCTTTACATGTTAGCGTTAGGGTAAATTTACACAGATCTTGTCCTCATAAATCTTTAATAATCAATAACGATAAATATCTCACTATTGAAAGCATCACTATCACATGTTCTGATAATTCATGTTCAATTATTTGCATGGAAATCACTATAAATCGAATTAAACATTTTGTTCGCCATCATTGATTGATTGTAAGTAAGACGATTCTCTCTTATATAAATACGGTCGTGCCCTCTATACAATTCTTACATCAAAATACAAACTTAATAAACAAAAATTACATATACTATCCAAAAATCAATCTTTTACCAACAAGAAATCACGTGCAATCTTTCTCACCATGACCCAATGTAAATTATTTGTGTTGACACTCTTTGCCTTTGTTATGTTATTTAATTTGACAACTGCCGAAAAATACCATAAAAACATTGATCCACTCAACTTTCTGGCCCCTTCATCCAACACTGACGAATCTATTTTGAAATCGATTGATTTGCCTCAAATCTGGGAAGTCTTTGAAAAAGTCTTCGAGGGAATCTATAACAACAAAAAGAATCTCTTTGACACAAAACATCTTCAAAAGGGTGAACGTCGTATCCTTGAAATCGCTGTTTTACCTTCCAAACGCAAATATACGATCACTCTCGAACGTCTTAAAGATCGTAGCTATGGTCAGACTTTTGAGGTAACTTGATTCAAAAAACTTTATAATCTTTTTTTGCTGGATCACAATAACATAAATTTTAAATTATAGATAATCGTTGAACCTCACGATAGAGAAGAGGACAAACGAGATTATACAATTGTAATTCCATTCCGCGGAGAATTTGATGCAAACGAAGGATCTAATGACGATTCAAACAAATTTAATTCACCGTTCTTTGCCGAACAATTCGGTGGAAAACACTATTCCAAACATCATTCAGACGATTACAAGGAAAGTATCGCCGAAATTTTCGATCACATCTTCCATAGCGACCATAAACTTTTTTCGGATGACTTGGAAGGTGAAGCGTGTCGCCGTACTAGGGAATATGAATTTGCTATTCTCCCATCCTACGAGAAATGGAGATTGATTGTTAAGCGTAAGGGAAAAACTCCTTATGGTCCCTTATATAAACTGACTTCCTCTTCGGAGGAAGTTGTCGAGAAACATGAGTTCAGTTTCATTGTTCCTGATGATGATGACAAGCATCGCCGACACCGTTGTGAATAGTGAATGGAATATTATAATAGTATATATGACGTAATATTCATATTTTACTACAGAATTTTTAATAATTTCGGAAATATAATTTTAATTAACTTTCTGTTAACAATTTTGTTGATCCATAAGATTATTATTATCGTAAAATTTTGATGGAATACTCTGTATTAATATTTAGCAATGTTGTTCTGACAATTAAAATAAGGCAAACAAAAAAACTATTTCAGCGGGTGCGCAGGAGATAATTAACGCAACAGTTCCAAAAAATATTATTATGAAATAATGAAGTTATTTCTTTGAAGTAATTCCATAACGATAGCAATATTCAAATAACAATAACCTAAGAGGTTTTGGACAATCATATAAATAACATGATTTGATTATCAAATATAATCAGTGTGCAATAGATATAATAGGATAACACAGTCAGCCACAGTGCTCATTTTACATTGTGTGGCCTAATACATATTTATACCAATATTATTAAAGTAATATTCTATTCTCGTAAAAAATAATTTGCCAAAACTCGTGATAATTTGTCAAAGTAATGCTTACGAATATTTCATCGTGTTCCTTTGTCATTTTTCATGCATAAATCGATTTAAAAAAACTTGGAAATACAACACTGCCATAATCACTAATAAAATAAATTCAAAGATGGCTTCTATGATTGTAGTAAATGTCGAATTGTCAAAAATGTAATTACTACTGTGATGAGTATTCAGTTCACAAATACTAATGATTATAGTAAATGTACCGATTGTCAAAAGATTATAAATTTTTTGAATGGAACTCTTGAAAGATTACCAATGTTAATATCTCACAAAGGAGATTTTGTATCAATTTATAAAGCAACCTGGTTGGACGGACCAATAATTTACCCTTATAAATGGATCATGGAGCAATAAATTTAAACGATCTGAAAGAGACAAAGAAGTTGCGTTGAAATCATTACATAATTCAAAGTAAAATACACGAGTTTATAAATGAATGATTTCATTATCAACAGTGTGATAAGTTATTAAAAACCCAGCAAAAGATGGCGACCTTCGCAAATATATTAATTCCGAAAAATTGAAAATTTAACGTTAAGTTATTTATGTGGTTTTGCCATACAAGACATTCGTGCATCGTAACTTTCACCTTAGAAATATATTAACTTATGGCGGAGTATTTCCTTATATTAGTCCAGAGGTGATAAATGGAAAGTCATACACTAAAGCTGCAGATATTTATAGGTTTGGCATGAGATTGCAAGAGGCAAACGACCATTCGGTGAGTCATGATAATACTCAAATCGCTAATCTTGAGCTTACCGTTACCAATCCAGCTAATTTAGCTCTAATCAAGAAATTTGCGGTGAACGATCCGAGTCATAATATATACAACATCCATAAGGAGAGTGACATATATTACATAATATCGAGTTACTATAGATATAACCCCCCCTTCCCCCCCCCCCCCCAAGGTGAGATTTTTATTATATTTTAATTGGCTAATTATTTTTGATCACGTGGAAGGTGAGATTTTTGAGACCCCCTCCCCCCTGATAATTACGTAATATATGTCACTCCCCGAATGGAGTACCTACAATATCAAATAATCCTATCGCTAACAATTTGCATCTTCAGTACTATAGCTCTTTAAAATGTCCTAAAATGCATGAGGAAATTAAAGAATGTCTTAAATTAGAAAGGCAGAAATTTAATGAATGAATACAAAAAAACGTGGAATTTCGATATAGTTTCTAAATATATATCATATTGCTATTTCTTATTCTGTTTGTATCGTATTGTTCCAAACGAAGGTAAACTTACTTTTTATATTAATTTTGTTAATTGCTTTAAAAATACAATAAACTGTACTATAAATAAAAAATTTTTGTTAAAAAAATATAAACTTTTAAATAACATGAAAATTTGTATTTTTTATGTGTTTTATTATAAATTTTTTATTAGGCTTTTACTATTAATTCTATTTTTTTGGTGATGCATATTCCGATCCTATTATACCCTTTGAAATTACGTACCGAATCGGATGAATCAAAGAGGATGAAGAGCAGAAAGAACAAAGCAGCGTCCAAATAACACATAATAATATAGCAATACCAACTAATTCATTTTACTATGACACATTGTTATAATTAAGCGTATAAATCATCGTCACCAGCATCTTGACCAAACCCACTATTACTGCCTGTATCCATTGCATTTCCACCGCCGCCGGCTGCTGCGCCGTCATTTGATGTAGATCCGCCGACTCCGCCTTCGGGGAATTTGAAATTTGAGAATCCGCGAGACTGTTGAAGATTCTGAGCAAACATTTCGTATCTGCGAATATCGCTGTCGGTGACAGAGCGACGAGCGAACCGCATAGCTTCTTCAAAGTGTATTCTATAGTTTAATTGAATTGAAGAAGCAAAAAAATCATTTTAATAGATAGCATTTATATTTTAAGAATAAAAATGAATAAACGAACAATGCTCTAAAAAAAATACCTTGTAATTTTTGGGACTAGGTCTTCTTCTTCATCCTCGTCCATAATAGCTTCATCACCAGCCTCTTCTTGTTTTTCCTTACGCGCACGTTCACGCTGAAGCTCCTTCTCGATACTCTCTCGAATAGCCAACTTACAAGCACGTTGACAAATTTCAGTCAAATCAGCGCCGGAGAATCCTTGCGTCGATTTTGCCAAATGATCTAGATCGACTTCATCCGAGACTGGTGATTTTCTTAAAGTGGCTTTTAGAATTGATAAACGGGATGGTTCGTCAGGGAGTGGGATATAGATTAATTGATCAAGACGACCAGGACGAAGTAATGCAGGGTCTATTTGGTCAGGTCGATTAGTGGCACCGATTACAAATACGTTCTTTTTTGCGTTCATGCCGTCCATTTCTGTGAGAATTTGATTGAGAACACGGTCACCGGCACCGCCACCATCACCCATTGAACCACCTCGAGATTTGGCGATTGAATCCAGCTCATCAAAGAACATTACACAAGGCGCGGCTGCTCGTGCTTTGTCAAAAACGTCACGAACATTTGCTTCTGATTCACCAAACCACATTGTCAATAGCTCAGGACCCTTAACAGTCACGAAAAATGTTAGCATTTATTAAATTTCATTTTTTTATGTATATAAGCATAAATTGGTTATTTACCTTTATAGAGATGAAATTTGCCTGACATTCGTTTGCAATAGCTTTAGCCAGTAAAGTTTTACCACATCCCGGTGGTCCATAGAACAAGACACCTTTTGACGGTGACATACCAAATTTGATGAATTTTTCGGGATGCTCGACCGGGTATTGAACTGTTTCTTGTAATTCTTGTTTGACTTTTTCAAGACCACCGACGTCGTTCCATGATACTGTGGGTACTTCAACTACAGTTTCACGCAATGCTGACGGGTTCGATATACCCAATGCATACTAATTTATCATAATTAATTGAAGATGAGATGAAGTAAACGCCAAATTTTGTATGGTTTCAGAATAGGCAGCGCACAAATGAAATAAATAACTCACTCGGAAATTTTCCATAGTCACTGCTAACGAATCTAATACTTCAGCATCAATAGTCTCATCTTCAAGATCGATAAGATCCATTTTTTCACGGATCTGCTGCATGGCGGCCTCGGAACAAAGCGAGGCTATATCAGAACCAACATAACCATGTGTTTCCGAGGCAATCTATAAACCAAACCATTCATTCAAAATGAAAAATATTTCTTATAAAAATTTAACTAAAATGGGGATGATTTTCTTACCTGTTCCAAATCAACATCATCATCTAATTTCATATTTTTTGTGTGAATTCGTAAAATTTCCAACCGACCTGTCGGGTCGGGAATACCAATATCTATTTCACGATCAAACCGTCCGAAACGTCGAAGGGCGGGGTCGATACTATTCGGGCGATTAGTGGCTGCCATCACAACTACATTGGACCGTGCTTTCATTCCGTCCATTAAGGTTAAAAGTTGCGATACTACACGTCGTTCCACTTCCCCATTAGTCTAAAATTTTCCAAATATAATAATTTTAATATCTAAATATTTTCTGTGAAAGAAGCCAAGTGAAAAGAAATCTAACCTTTTCACGTTTAGGCGCTATAGCATCAATTTCATCAATGAAAATGATAGCAGGACTATTTTTCTCAGCTTCCTCGAAAGCTTTTCTTAGATTGCTTTCCGACTCGCCAGCCATCTTTGACATAATCTCGGGTCCATTTATTAAGAAGAAAAAGGCCCCAGTCTCATTTGCGACTGCACGAGCCATCAAAGTTTTACCTGTACCCGGTGGTCCATACATCAAAATACCACGCGGTGGCTTTATACCGATAGATTTAAAAAGTTGGGGATGTCGTAGAGGAAGTTCGACAAGTTCACGGATTTGTGCCATCTGTTTCCGACAACCTCCAATATCATCGTATCCAACATCATTGAGGTTCGCCTCTTCATCTTCACGACGAATTGCCTCACCTTCACAATGTATTACAGTTTCAGGTGAGACCTAATTTTCAAAATTAATATATTATTAATTAATTAACTAATTATGATATAATGTCTTGAAATGAAATTTAATGATACATACAATACAATATTCTGGTGGCTCTGTTTCTACCACTTTGAATTCCACAGCTCTCATACCACCACGAACCAAAAACAGATCACCTTTCCTTACTGGTCGATATGCTTCCAAGAAGTATGGTTTTAGGTATACATCGAATAGATTGCCTGTCACACCCTCAATTGTGTCATCAATTGGCAAAACGTGAATGCGATGGCCATTTTTGATTTCAGAACATAAATGGATTGAAACTACGTCACCAAGGCGAACACGAAGATTGGTTCGCACAACTAAGAAAAAATACAACAGAATTTATTCATCAATTTGTTCCTTTTTACAGTTTCTCTTTCAAAATATCATATACGTGTGTGTTGACAATCGAAAAACGTACCTTTGTTAATCCTGACTTTAGTGTCATCAACAGCATCATCACTTAGTGCAATTAACACGGTATCTCGTCTCTTTTTGCCTTTGATCAATACGGTATCACCACGAAAGAGTTGTAATCGATCCATGGTGGCAGGCGAGACTGTCATCACCGAATTATCGTCATTTGTCGCATCGTCGACAATAAGTTTATTAGGGGCCGGTTTCTTGCGCAATATTGCGGTTGCTGGATCATTTGGATCTACGTTTTGTGGAGTAATTGCTGCGTTGTCACTTTGTGGTATGAAGATCATATAAGCGCATTTTGTAACCAATAAATGTCAACCACGAAAGCAGCGAGTCATTGATAGTAGGCATAATAGCATTAAAGCCAATAAATAAAGTTTCGATTCAAAATATAAAACGAACAGTAAGTAAATTTTATCTTTTCACCAAACTGATGCAACTAATGGTATCCAACCACCTGCTTGAAATAATAGATACTTACGAAAGCTTTGCTTTTCCTTTATTTGAATCTGACATTTTTAAGATGAATTTTTGTATGTCTGTCTGTCTCTTCGAAGATTTTCTAACTGTTGTATCACTGAAATCGGTAATAGTAATAATAATAATAGTAGTAAGAAAACAAAAAAATTGTGTAAAAGTTTATATATATATATTTTCGTTGGGTCAGAAAGTAGGTGTGTGAAGGGTTTTTATACCTTTCAGCAACTTACACAAAAGACTTTCTCACACTTGACCACGCGGCTACGAAAGTATGATAAAGAACAAAGTAGATATAGATAAGTGTACCAAATTTTGTTTAAAGTTCAAGTCATAGCTTACGCAATTGATGACGCAGTCACGTTGCACTACGTACCTGAGGAGTTTTGAATGCTACTGCGCATGCGCGTGGAATGTTTCTCCCCGAGCAATACATGATGTTTCTATGTCGATTTCTAACAAAAATTATTGGTCGTTGATTACAAATGACGGAGATTTCCGCAATATTCTTATAAAGAGCAATGTTGACCTCAAGAACTGGTAAAATAATCGATCACGTGGTCTTCTTTATTACTTTACTATAAGCATACATTATGTATTCCTCGACTGTTATACAAAATAAACTACAATAACAAAAAAAGATCATACCGAACAATCTCAAAGAGATCGATTACTAAATCAGATTTACATATATAGATCTCTCAATCCGCCTCATAGATATCACAGAGATCAAACATCGCCTCTTTCAACTCGACAAAAGAATCCTGTGTCAAACCTTGCACACCTTCCCCGTATTGTGGATAAAGGTTGAAATTGATTTGAGGAAGAACATTCAAATATTCTTTGAAAAGATGACGCGATTTAGACGAAACGGCAAGGCGGGAAAGCGCAGGAACAGATTTCACTTTATAAATCAGTGAGAATTTTGCATAAAGTAGTTAGTGTTTCTTTCTTGATAAAGAATAAACATTATACCAACCTTTATCCATACTTGTAGCCGTTATATAATCCATATAGTAAAGTATTAATCCATTGTGTTTTACATAAAAATCAAAAACAGTATTTTGTTATTATATACATATATTTACCTGCCAAATTTGACATAACCATCCATATTTAAATGATTGAAAAATTGCGGATATGAATTTGGAATAGGATACGGCAATTTTGTGGTATGGCTCTCGAATTTAAAATTTATCAAATTAATTTAGAATTAATAATCTATTTGAAATATGTGAAATCAACCAAATGTAAAGAAATCAGAAAAAATAATCACCTCAAGGTTTTTGGACAACCAGACTGTTCAAAATCTTGTAATATATTGGATCTTATCTCGGATGCATTTGCAGGTCTGAGTGTAAAAAGGAATAGTTACTAGGTATATAATAAGAAAATACACACTTTAATTCGCAAAGTTACAGCATTTTAATAACAAACAACAAACCTGTCTTCCGATAGAGACGGAAATTCTTTAGGTAACCCTCTTAATACAATAGACTGACCAAAAACAGATACTTTCTGTAATAATTCGTAAAATCAAAGTATTAATATATTTGAACAAATAGAAATAAAATTTTACATGAAAACAACTTAAATACCGCTCCATGTTCAATTCGTATCGACAAATCTTCAATCGGGCCTGCTTGATCGTCTAACGACTCAACATCAATATCTCCATGCATGTTAATAGGAAGCGGAAACGCCGACCCTAAATTTCCGGTTTTAGTATTTCCTCGCCAATTCAACTGCCCAAACAAATCATTCATGGACATGAATCCGTGGCGTAATCTATTGAAAATACATAATATAATTTGTTTCAATAATTAACGCGAACATTCTAAATGAAATTTGATTTAAAGGAATGCTTGCCGAAAAGCGAGAGACGCTGTTTCTGTGGCAGCCGAAAGTATTGCACTAGAATGATATGGGAGATGTGGCTTTTCAAAAAAAGAGCAAAAAATAAAGAGAGAAGTGAATGTATCATGATTAAAGTATTTTGTTTAAATTTGGTTTTGTTTCAATGCATACATATAGAAATACGACGACCGCGTACGTTGGGCCGGGTATACTTGGAAATTTTGGAGGCCTGGGCTGGCGTGGTCAGTGGAACGTAAATTGATGACATTTCGTTGAACTGTACTGTGCTGAATGCAGAATTGAGAGTTTGCTTATGGTAATGCTTAAGCTTAATAAAACAATTAAATTTATTTGGTATGGATCAATATAGCGAGAAAAAAAAGCGAATGAATTAATAAACTCTTTTACAGAATAATGTGGCGAAACTAATTTCTGGCTGTTTGTAATTCCATAAGTCAAGACCGCATGTTTCGGATATTCCTGGCGTAATTGCTCAAGAAAGTTACATGAAAACCCGCCAAACCCATCCAAAATATCCGTGAAAATTTGGAATCCCTGCATTATTTAATCAAATTAAAAAAAAACAATAAAAGTGCAAGACTTTACTAATTCTGAAAAAATTACTTGAATGATGTCACACTCTTCCGCAAAGAATCTAAAATTCTCATCAAATGTCGATTCTTCCTAAAAAAAAAAACGTCCAAACAAAATTATAATAACTACGACTCTATTATCTTTGTAAATACAGCACAGCTATATATAAAAAAAATGTCAAAAAACCTTTTCATGTTGCACAAAACACTCTTGTCCATACGAGAACACATCAAACGGCATAAATTCATCGTCAAACTGATACTGATTGATCTGATTCAGCGTTTTCGGATGGTAATATACGCGATTAAAGTCCGACCACATTTTCACACTTTCTTCAAGATTATAATTTATTTCTTCGATTGGTGGTGGTGCTTCTTGTTGTTCGGATGGCAAAGTGGAAGTTTCCTAACTCACAAAGAAACGAATTTATTTTTTTACTATTTAATAATAACTTTAATGTATTTTTAAATGAGGAAGAAATATTCACTTCTTCGGCCTCCAAATCTCTCAAAAATTCATTTTTGTTGTATGGTTCATGTGCATGCTTTTCAACTCCCCAATCCCTATTATATAATACTAAATTTCGATAACTGAATTGTTGAATCAAAACTAATTATTCATGTTTCCAACACAAACCATGTTTTTGCTTGAGATTGCTCTTCCGTATAGAAATCGTGATAAAGTCTATTCCTCTTGCTCATTGATCCGAATCCACCTAAAAATATTGTACATGACATTCATCAAATAATCAATAAACTCCACTCAATTGTCCGTCTCCCGATTTTCAACAAAAATTACCTTTCAATTCATAAATTATCAATCTAGGAGTATATGTATCGATACTCTATGTATATCGAACACGATGAAACTTTTAGCAAAATATAAAATAAATCGGATCAAATTATATTGATCATAATAATCACCCTTTCAGTAACACCCGTTCGAAATAAAACATCATGCAAAATCTCTGGTGAATCTGACGTTGCACCGGGATCATCATATGAGAAATATGCTTCCTAAAGTACGGCGAGCACAAAAGAAATGACAATGAATTCTGAGTTGTACTATTAGGACAGGTTTCTCTTACCTGTGTATTCCAAAAATGCGTTCCAACAAAATTTGGAAAATGACCAAACTGTATGGTGATTATTTCATACATATAATATTCTTGTTAAAGAACTACTATAAATTGAATTGTTTTTGAGAATATACTTTTGCTTATAATTACCCGCAAACAAATTAAGGATCAAGTCAACTCGGATAATCTTTTAATTATCCGGATTGACTTAATACACATGACCTATATCTGTAACACATTCAATAATTGGCTGAATTCTGCATAACACCATTGCTATCAAATATTTGATTCACCAATGAAAAGACCAAATACTTATTAACAACATCACCAATATGAATCAAATTTGAAACTAATTATAGTTTACATAACTGGTTTTTCAGTTTGATTTCTTTTGAATATGAATATTATTACAAATTTTAACTGATTTCCAATTTAATTTTATATTAAATTTGTATGATATTGTTGAATACAGTCAAATCTCTCTATAGTCATACCTATTTATAGTTACACCTCTTTATAGTCACTCTATTTGCTTTTTTATTTACATATAAATATAGTAAAAAATTCCTCTATAGTCATATTTTCTCTATAATCACCAAATTTTACTTTCTTAAGAGTAATAACTATAGAGAAATTTGAATATATTTATATTTTTGAAATATATAATCAGATTTTTGCAATTTATAGATGAATATTTTTGCATTTAAATCAACAAAATCAGGACAATATTGATAAAAATATTTGGATTATATATTAATAAGTATTATATAATTAAATAAAAAAATATAATATAATCAAAAAATTATATACAATAACAATAAAAAATGAAATGCTAAAATAAATTTATTAATAAAATATAATAAAAATATGAAAAATATAGATTTTTCTTTTATATAAAAGTTTTTAATTTTATTAATAAATATTTTTTATTTTTACATTAAAATAAAAATAATATTATATATTTAACAAATATTTTGTTCAGATTTAATTTGATAAAGTTATTCTAATTATATATAAAATTAATTATTTTTTTATATATTTTTATTATAAAAAAATAATTAACTTTATATGTAATTAGAATAATTTTATCAAATTAAATCTAAAAATTTGAAAAAATATATATTAAACTATGTGATATTATCTTTATTTCAATGTAAATATAAAAAATATTTATTAGTAAAATTTAAAACTTTTATATAAAAAATCTATATTTTTCATATTTTTACTATATAAAATTTATAAAAAATAATTATTAATTATATTATTATTATTTTTATAAATTCAAGTTATTTATATATTATTTATATATTTTTATTAATTATAAGATAAAAAAGACTAAGTTTTTATAAGAAAAAAAACTAAAGATTATAATTAAAGATAAATAATATATATTTATATTATAATAAGTTATAATAATATTATTACAAGTAAATTTCTAATAGATAATTTTGTAAAATAGATATTCAATTAATATTTATATTAATTATACTTTATATATTTAATCTTATTAAATTTTATTATTTTAAAATATTATGTAATATATTTTTTTTATTCATTAAATAAACTCTTATTATTATTAATAAATTAATATATTTACTTAATATAAAACAATTTTAAAGCAATATAATACTAATATTTTTTTAGCAATTTTAATTAATATCAAATAATACAAAATTAATATAAGTATATTAATATATAATAATTATAAATTAATTAATTAATATATAAATTTTATTAATAATAAATAAAAAATAGTTTATTGATTAATTAAATTTTTGTAATAATTAATTAATAATATTTAAGATTTTATTTTTTATTATATTTATATATTTTAAATTTATATTAATATAATAAATATAACTAATATAATTAATATAATAAATATATTTAATAAAATAGATATATTAAATAAAATAAATATTTTTAATATCATTTAATAATTATATTTTAACTTT
>CAJVPL010000182.1:0-37424 GCA_910591945.1 Ambispora gerdemannii
ATAACAATTCCCTATCCATCTATCATTAATAAATACAATTAGTCGGTTAAAATCGCTGATATCAAAACAGGTTATACCAAAAGATAACTTACGCTTGGCCAGTCGCTATGCCCTGGTCCGCACATTTCATAAAAAACCGAAACGCCAAATCATAATCCGCTTCACACTCAATCCCAAAATATAAAAATGTTCCCAACTGACACTGGGCAACACCATCATTCATTCCTGCCGCAATTTCATATAATCGCTTCGATTCTTTATAATTAACGGTTGTTCCAATGCCCAAAAAATAAAGGAACGCCAACAATGAAATATATTTTGGCTTCTCTCCTGTGATTGTCGTCGATGTTGGTGAGATTTCAGTCTCGAGAAATTCTATTATTTTCCATGGTTCAATGTTATCATGTTTGTATATCCATTTAGTGATTTCTCTGACTAATAATTTGTCAGCTCCAAAATAAATGTTCAAATGATTTACTATATTGAGAAGAGAGTCGATTATTTGGTGTATTGTTGGTGGGGATGATTGAAAAGTTGTGCAAAGTTCCCATTCTTCGTGGATTAATGATTTACTACGAATTGTTGCGAAATCTGGTGGCGCTATGGCTTCGCTATGTTTTAATTTTACAGTCTCATTTTTGGAGCTTGTTTTCTTTCGCGTCGATTCTGATATTTTGTTTATTCTCGAATTTGTCTTTTCTGATTTTTGCTTCTTTAATGATGAAATATGTAACCTTGATTTAACCGCTCCCATTGCGTATTCAATAAAATTACCGTTACATATTCCACCACCTCCTTAAATATTCACAAATACTGCACTACATTATAAATTTTACAAAATATTATGACGTATACTTTGTTATCGGATCAAACAATATTATTGTTATCGTTATTATGATTTTTTGCTTTTATATCTCGATTTAACTTTATGAAGTAAGAAATGTACGTTTGTTTATGGTTTTCTAACCAATAACACATCGATATAGAGAAAATCTTATTCGTTATACTAAATTACATAGTCAATATACGTAATATCTCCGATACTCCATAAATACAACGAGTTCTTTATATAAATGACTCGCTTTTAATGTACTGGTACGCTCGCTTATTACATGTATTTTTTTCTTTTATGATTAATATAGCTTTTTTGTTAGTATTAATCAATATTATTTTTTATGGCCGTTACCGTTCTAAGCCATATCAAATTAACTGAATGAATCAGGCCAATTGCTTTCTACTCTAGCATCGTCATATAGCAGTGCAGTATACATGTACTAACGCTAATAAGTATAACACACTTTAACACAATACCGATACCCCTAGTACATGTACCATACTCGCTATCGCTACGTATTTTGTAAAGAAATAAAACTCCTTACCTGACCTGATTACTTATACGTATCAGTATCGGTATGTAATACAGGTACGTATAAGAACTCCCATACATGTTGCATACATGTCTGCGTCATAATTCTAGAACATATGAACTGTTTAATTGAGTATGGTGCATAACGATAACGATAACATCTAAAGTCATCAAACATTTGTATTTTATAAAATGTATAAACTTCTTTACTAAGAAGTAAATACCAAATTTATCCGTGAATATGCTCAGAAAGGACCTATTCTATCATATTCACGGATTAAATTTTATATTTACTTTTTAGTAAAGATGTTTATACATTTTATAAAATACAAACGTTTGATGACTTTAGATGTTATGCACCATACGTATACCGATACATCGAAGGCAAGTGCAGAGATATTTTCTAGGACATATCTCAAGATTCCTTGCAAACTATAAGTTGAGACACAAATTTAAAGGAAACTCAATCGAATTATTGTCCATTTCAAAGACGGATATTCAATACGAAGTATATGATTTAATTTTGTTCTTTTTGCATCATTATCGTTATTTTTCAAATACTTTGCCGAACGCTCCGTTTCAAGTCATGTTGTCGATTTTAGAGGGAAAATTTATTTATCGTTAGAATTAACTGTGGTCACGGATCCGCTGTTTTAGCATAGTTTCAAGAATCCAAAATATGCGGAGATTTTATTAAAATACGTATGCACAAACTCAATAGAATTTGCTCAACAGAAATAGAATAATGTACCATTGTCTTATTTTGATTTTCGAAAGGCTTGTTATGCTTGAAGTTTAAGGACTTTATTAAGCGTGAGATATTTTCAAGTTCTGTTGTGGACAGCAGTTTTTTGACAACCAACCTTTCACACTTTCTGCTAGAATGATTAAGGTAATTTCCACGATATTTTTTTCTTTTACGGATACTTTATCGATTAGAATAATCTAAAGTCTTTTGTATGAATATACAAAAATGATGTGCAAAGATTATTTGAGGGTTAGATTAGTTGTATTTTGCAATTGTCAATTGGAAATAACTATGTTTATTTCATATTAGCACTCACTCCACGTACGTACGTTGCGATATAAATAGATAAAAACGAAGATAGTAATCTAAATATATTGTAACATGTAATGAATGATGAGAATTTATTTCTGGAATATCCTTAGGTTAATGATTCGACTTTTATGGTCACATCAGTTGTCTTGTTCTCCTCTGAGAGATGGCTAGTTAATGTTTCCGACTCTACGACCGCCGCGACATCTTTCTTGTCTTCCTCTTGAAGCTCCTGGACAAGACTTGGCAAAAGAGAAGCAAATAACTGTTTCAATTCTTCATCATTTTGTAGAACTGATAAAAGATCGAAGGGAATGATTCTTGTTCTATTTTCAATTTGAGCAACATTTCCAGACAACTCCATAATTTCGGTTACCAAGTATTCAATCACGGCAGCAACGTAGATAGGAGTATTTGTCTGAATCTTTAGCCTGTTCTTAAATGAAGGCTGGTGAGGACCTGTAGCAAGTAGACGATGAAAACGCCCAATCGGAAAAATGAGACCGGTTTTTTCTTTTCGACTATCGGACCATGTTTTCTTTGAAGCCATGTTTGTTGAAGCCATGTTTGTAATTTATTTTAAAAATCAATAGATTTCTTGAGAGAAATGTGTATTTGCGTGTGTATTTAAACGTGACTTTGTTTTTATAGACAATAACGATAAAAGATGTGAACGGCAAGTGTTGATATATTTTCACGTTAATCAAAGCGAAAGATTTGTTATTGGTTGATAGCGATAGATAACATTATATAAAAATTACCTAACTATATAAAGAAATTTATTATGCCACAAAGTTACTGTGACGGGATGGGTGCAACCGAATTAGCCACCTTCCCAATTAGTGATAATGTGTATGTTTTAGAATTCATCGAATTATACGACTAAAGATAGCAATATAAATACACGCGTATTTTCAATGCAGATTGGAATACAGTACAGTGACAACTGGCAATAAATACATACGTACGTATTGTGCTCTTAAACTAAATCACAAAATTATTTTCAAATGCAAATAATTACGTAAATGGTTTTGTGTTTAAGTCTGCGTTATTTAATGAAATTCATAAAATTTGATCTTACATTATGATAAAAATAGCTAGATGTCTTTTTCAAAAAAAGTATCATATATAAAACCAAATGAGACTTCGCAAAAAAGTCGAGTAAAATGGCGAGAAGTACTCAAATCCAAGTCTCAAATGAAGAAAAAATTTTGTCAAAAGAACTTGAAAGTTTTTACAATGTAACATTAAAGACTAGTAAACAATCAAAAACTGCATTCAAAGATCATAACACTTAGAAGAAGATTTTAACTTGACTTACTCTTATTTTCACAAGTATAACAGCAAAAGTAGATACAATCAATCTATGCCAGTTTTCTTTTATTTTTATTATCAGTATAAACTAGAAGCATCATATCATGCCAATAAAGCATTTAATATTTCTCTGGAAGCTGTAGATGAATTGGATATGGAACACCTAAAATATCAAGAATATATCGAGAAAGTAGTAAAAGCTGGACATGGACACTCACAAGGGGCTTTAAGCACGAAGAGCAGAAAGAAGGTTGTCTCTTTAATTATTAATTTGTTTAGAGAACAATCTAAAACCATCCAATACTCTAATGCTTTGAGTTGCAAAGGATTTGTATCCAAACATTCGACCACAAAAATGCATTTCCAAATAGTTTTGATAAGTTCTATAATATATTATACTTTTTGTTCAGTATAATACTTAATCTGATTTTTTCATGATACGTAATATTAATTCATATGATTTTAAAATTAAAATATTTTTTATCTATTAAAATTTTTTACTATATATTCAATTTGCTTTTTTTAAAGTTGTAAATAAAATACTTAATTTATTTTCAATTCACCATTCAATTCAATTTGATTTTGTGAAATTACAGTTCTTAATCATGATGTATATAAGTACTTATGTTGCAAGTAGGAACGGATATATACGTATATGTGGATATGCATCATAATAACATTCATATGAAATATATTCAGAAATACATGTATTTTTCTGGAATATCTTCAAATTTTATGTTAACCAATAATTCAACTTTTATGGTCGTCGCATCAGTTGTCTTGTTATCTTCTGAGATTTCTGGAATATCTTCAGGGTTTATGGTCGTCGCATCAGTTGTCTTGTTACCTTCTGAGATTTCTGGAATGGTCGTCGCATCAGCTATGTTCTCCCCTGAATGGTTAGCTAATGATTCAAACTCCACAGCTGCAACACCTCCCATTTTTTGAACAAGATTTGGCGAAAGAGAAGCCAATAAATTTTTCAATTCTTCATCATTCTGCATAGCTAATATAAGATGACGGGGTAAAATTCTTGGTCTCTTTTCAGATTGAGCAAAATATCCAGATATTTCCAAGATTTCGGATACTAAGTATTCAATTACGGCAGTAACGTAGATAGGAGTATCTATCGGAATCCTTAGCTTTAGCTTCTTATCGGATGAAGGCTGGTGAGGACCTTGAACAAGATGATGATTAATACGCCCAATCGGAAGAATGAGACCGGTTTTTTCTTGTAGATTATTAATCCAATTTTTCTTTGGCTATTTTTTAGGAAAAAAATTGTGATATTATATATGTGAGGCTGACTGCACATGGTAACACTCCTGCGTTGAAACATAATCAGAAATATTCACTATAATCTACTGTAATATGATCAAAGCAATTATAATAATTATTTTTTCAACCTTTATGTTAACAAATGGTTCAACTTTTATGGTCGTCGCTGAGATTTCTGAGATATCTTCAAGTTTTATGGTCGTCCCATCAGTTATCTTGTTATCTTTGGAGATCTCTGGGATATCTTCAAGTTTTATGGTCGCCACATCAGTTGTCATATTTTCCTCTGAATGGTTAGCTAATGATCCAAACTCTACAGCCGCAACACCTCCCATTTTTTGAACAAGCTCTGGCGAAAGAGAAGCAAATAAATTTTTCAATTCTTCATCATTTTGCATCGCTAATAAAAGATGACGGGGTAAGATTCTTGGTCTCTTTTCAGATTGAGCAATATATCCAGATATTTCCAAGATTTCGGATACTAAGTATTCTATGACGGCAGTAACGTAGATAGGAGTAGCAGTCAGAATCCTTAGTTTTAGCTTCTTGTCGGATGAAGGCTGGTGAGGACCTTTAGCAAGATGATGATTAATACGTCCAATCGGAAGAATGAGACCGGTTTTTTCTTGTAGATTTTTGTTCCAATTTTTCCTTGAAGCCATATTTGTAATTTATTTTAAAAATAAATAGGTTTCTTGAAAAGTGTGGATTTGAGTGTGTATTTTTGTTTTTATAGACAATAACAGCAGTGTTAGAAAATTAATTCAACTTGCGAAACTATTTATCAGAAAATCATCGCCACGCAAACCAAAAATCAATTAAAAAAGTTGATATTTAATATATCGATACTGTTAAAATGACAAAAAATTGATCCGTATGCAGATGGTTTTTATGTTCAATTTTGAGACGCAAATTTCAAGAAATTCCTTTTGTTATATGTGAATATACCATCTCGTTAATAAGGATAAAGAGCACAGCAAAAAAATTGCCGTCTATTCATAATTTGATTTCAGTACAGTATTTTTTTTGGCTCCTAATTTTTTGTTTTGCATTTGTATTTTTTTGCTGTACTTTTGCGTGCTCGCGACATTACCATGTCAAAATAGAAACGAAGTACAAAAAGAACAATATGATCTTGGTTCCTGTAATCAAAATGATATTGCGTCCAAAAAGAAAGCATTTAAGTGGTACTTGAAATCAGCGACGGTGGAAACGCAAATTGTACAATATAATTGCGATCCCTGTTATTGAGACGGTACAAAAAAAAAGCATTCAAGTGGCATTTAAAATCAGCAAAGGGTGGAAACGTATTTGGCGAATTGAATTCGGAAGAAAATTACAACATTTACTGATTTTTGAATTTGATTACGATAGGGGAGGAGGGAGTAAATAATAAATATTCAGAAAGTTATATAGTAAGTCAACACGGAAAGTAATGGCGGACAGGTTTTTCGCTAAAAATTCACGAAAATTTGGTATTATATTCTTTAGGATGATGGAAACAAAATTTTCTAAGGTCACAAAGCGTGTTAACATAGTAATATTTGTGGAATCACGTGTTAAAGGTGGCGGACTGGGGGTTACCCTGGTTAAAAAAGTATTTATAAATATTTTTATAAGCAAGTGTGAAAATAATTTTATTAGAATATATTTAAAAATATAGAAAATATATCTGCAATTTAAAAAAATTTTTTAGTTGATATTTATTGAATAAATACTAGTTGAAAAAGGCTTAATTTTGATAAATTTAATAATAAAATATAATAAAAATAATATTTTTATTATATTTTACTATATTTTACTATATTTTATTATGAAATTTATCAAAATAAACCTTTTTTTGATTGGCATTTATTAAATAAATATCAACTAAAAATTTTTTAAATTACAAATATATTTTCTATATCTTTAAATATATTTATATAAAATTATTTTCATACTTGTTTATAAAAATATTTATAAATAATTTTTTATAGCTCTTTCTTTAACTAGAGTAACTCTCAAATCTACCATTTTTAACACATAATTCCACAAAATATTATTATATTGACATGCTTTATGATCTTAGAAATTTTGTTTTTGTTATCCTAAAGAATATAATATCAAATTTTTACAATATTTAAATAATTTCTTGTTAAGATATTGATAAATTTTGGTGAAAAACATTACTGTTATTACTTTTCATATTAATTATTTATGGTAAATATAGAAATTTAAAATATTTTAGTTGTTTCTAAGTAAATAATTCAGTTTGAGTTTAGTTCAAACTTTGACTCTTTCTTGAACTCAAGCCAAAGTCTGATTAAGTTCAGTTTAAATTTTGAATCAAACTCAAATTCAGATAAAAGTTCAGTTCAATTCAATTTATAAAAATACTAATATAAATATGATAAAAAATATCTCTATTTTACTTTTCCAAAAATGATAATTATAGAGAAATTGATTATATTTTCTTCATAATAAATATATTTAATTCAGAATTATCACTTTTGTAATTATGATTTTCAAATAAAAAGAGAGCAATAATAAGAAATTCAATAACAGGAGAGTAATTCTTGAATATTAACAAAACAGAGTGAGCCAACTTTATCTTTTTTATTTATATTTTGACAATCTTGTTATAAAAAACCACTTGAATAATTATGAAAATTTTATTCTCAAAAAGTTCAAATTTTTTAATTTGAAATTGATTAATCAAATTGTAATTTTGTGTGTAATATAAAATTTTGCATTATTTATAATTTTTGGATTTTATTTTCATAATGCCAGCCCAAATTACAATAAATATCAGCCAATTAAATTACAACTCCATGACAAATCATGTTGTTATATGATTTTATCTCATGTCAATTTCCTGAACTATTATGTAAATTAGAAAACTTTGAATTATTTAACCAAAAAAAAATAAAAATTTGTTTTACAAATTTGTAACTTAACTAAAAAATTATCAATCTGTAAATTTTGTAAGATTACTTGTTATTAATCTATAACACTCTATATAAATCGATTCAAAGTGGATATAAAAAAAAACTTCAAATAGTTAGAATCACTAAAAATACTCACTTTTTATCACACTCGCCCCACACATTCATTCTTATTATTTAACTCAATTTGATTTTGTAACATAAAAGTATATGTTGTGCCCCAAATCACAATTTGCCCAATTGACAATTGGAATCTAAACCAAATACATGTATAACCTTCCCTCAGCACTAACCCTTACCCTAACTCTGGTCATATTCTAATTTGAACCGATTGTGGGACACAACATATATATCGATACGTGCTCTAATAAAAGTTGCTTAGACATAACAAGAATAAATTGTATGTTTTTTTACATTAGATCAAAATTTTCTTGTATTCAAGACAATTTTTTGAAATGTAACTTTACTATATATAAATTTATTGTGATTATAGAAGGATAAAAATTATGTGATGTTATAGATGATTATACTGGGAGAAAAACTGTACATAATAATACTCATGCGTTGAAACCTAATCAGAAATATTTGCTATAATCTATTATAATATGATAAAAGTAATCATAATGAATGATGATAGTTTATTTCTGGAATATTTTCAAGCTTTATGTTAACCAATGATTCAACTTTTATGGTCGTCGCATCAGTTGTTGTCTTGTTATCTTCCGAGATTTCTGGAATATCTTCAAGTTTTATGGTCGTTGCATCAGTTGTCATGTTCTCCTCTGAATGGTCATCTAATGATCCAAACTCTACGGCCGCAACCCCTTCCGTTTTTTGATTACGATGTGGCGAAAGAGAAGCAAATAAATTTTTCAATTCTTCATCATTTTGCATAACTAATATAAGATGACGGGGTAAAATTCTTGGTATCTTTTCAGATTGAGCGAATTCTCCAGATAATTCCAAGATTTCGGATACTAAGTATTCAAGGACGGCAGTAACGTAAATAGGAGTAGCCGTCGGAATCCTTAGCTTTAGCTTCTTGTCGGATGAAGGCTGGTGAGGACCTTTAGCAAGATGATGATTAATACGTCCAATCGGAAGAACGAGACCGGTTTTTTCTTGTAAATTTTTGACCCAATCTTTCCTTGTCATGTTTGTAATTTATTTTTTGTGCGAAAAATGTGTGTCGTGTGTATTTAACGTTAAATACGCAATAACGATAACGATAAACATTACATTTCTAAGTTAACTTGTGAAATCCATGAATGGAAATAACAAGTGTGGTGATTAGTGTAACCTATGCACATAGTCACATCTTTCAAATACATGTACATGGGGGTGGTCTAGCCGACAAATTTTATCGAACCCAATTTCAAATTTCCTAATCTGTAATTCATCCAATAGGAGTGCGCAATTTTTTCAATAACCAATAAGAATGCACAAATTTCTGATCGGCCCGGCAAAACAAATCCGATATTACGAGAAATCTGATGCATAAATTTGTTTTGGACTATTAATTAAAAATGTTGGGAAGGCAATTTTACATATAACCTTGTTTTCTCACCCAATACCTTACCCTTTCCATGACTCTAGTCGGATGTAATGAAAATTCAGAATCCAAATTAGGAAATTTGAAAAAATTTGTCGGTCTAGCCATGGCAAAAAAAGTTACCGTCACATGATTCTCATCCGATATGCCCCTTAAAATTATGTACCAATCAAATCGCAGGATCAATGTGCAGCTTCTAACCTTGTTTAATATTCTATAGACCCACCCCGCGCTTCTATGACCTTTTTAATCCTATTTGGCATCGATTTGCATAACTTTGTACAGTAATCGATATCTACGCTCTTCCACGCGACGCGATTTGTAGTTTTTCCCACAATTCGTTTTTGGTGGAAAGTGATCCAGGAAGTTGTCTCATGCGTATCGACTTCGTTCCATAGGTTTTCGATTGGGTTTAGGTCGGGGGGCTGGGGTGGCCAGTCAAGCAAAGCAATGTCATTATCAGCGAACCATTTCTTTGCTTTTCCGGAGGTATGTTTTGGGTAATTATCTTGCTGAAAGATAAACTCACTATCCTCCAGCATTTTCTCCCAGACCGTCCCTAAAAAATTATTATTCAATATGTCTATGTAAACATCTGCATTCATTATTACATCAATTTTTGCAACTCGCCAACGCCGTCAACTGTCACGCAACCCCAAACCATAATCGAACCGCTACCAAATTTCACAATTGGCGTGATATGCTGGTCTTTCAACGGTCCGCTGGGGTTTCTTCCAACAATATTTTCGGCCATCCAAAAATTTAGTACTTGATTTCGTCAGAAAAAATTACGCGTCGCAATAGTCGGTCTTCGCCCACACCAATCATTGTTTTCTGTGTTTTTTTGAGGTAAGGCTTTTTTCGCTTGGTCCTCGCGAATAAGCCGTTTCTTCGGAACATACGTCGAATACTCTCCGCCGAAAGGTTAACCCCAACTCATTTTTAAGCTCACGTTGGACTTCAACGGCGGTGGTGCATTTTCTGGCGTAGATTAATCGCAAAGCATTTCGTTCGTAGTGCGCTGAAAGGGTTAGTGGGCGACCGGGTTTTGGCTTGTCGAAACTTCCGGTCTCTTCTTTCTTATAGTATATTCTATGGATGGAAGCTAAACCACCTGCAATTTCCCCGGATCGAATATCCTTGTCGGAGGGCGTGTATTCGGGCGCGTTTTTCTTGTGAAATTCGAGGATTGGAGGTAAAAATTTGATTAGTATTTGTTGCGTAGTATGGAAATCTATTTTATTTACAATAAATGAGAATTCCAAAGCATTTGTACTTAGCTTTTATAACCTTCCATTCACTAATATATTCGGTCATATTATATGGAACGCCAAAAAAATTATAAAAAATCTTTATCTTTTTTGTTAGAAGATAGGTCAAACTAATTTTTTTGATTCATCAATACTTGGCGTCCCGTTCCTTCTGTGAATCACTGTATATACATCTTTTTCAACCATAACCTAACCGGCATCGGGATTGGTATCATGTGACAATAACTTTTTTTGTCATGGCTAGTGTGTACGACCCTTATTGGAAATCTAATGCTAATGCTAAATTAACGTTAACTTAATATTCACACCTTGTAGCTTTTCTCACTTGTGTGAAAATCCATGAATGGAAGTAAATAACGCCCCGCTCATTGTCTCATTGTCAGGACCACTTGGTCCAATAAAATTTTTGTAGAGTTAACGTATTAGTATTCAGGCTTCATCTACAATGTTTGAAAAAGTACAGTGGGTCATCATAAAGATCAAAAACAGGATTGTAAATACTAGCTTCTAAGCCACCTTCATGTATTGTTTGAGTTCTGCGAGAATAGACAGTGCAGGGGATTGTCGGCGAACAGCGTCTTTCACTTTATGCCATAAATTTTCTATGGGTTCAAGTCGGACTTCGTGGAGGCTAAAATAACGTCTTGATTCTAGAAGCTTCGCGAGCAGCAGTTGCAACCTTTGATCTATGTTGTGTTGTATTGTCCTCCTGCAAAATAACAACACCACATGTGTAGGGAAACATCCTTTTCAATTTTGACTAAAAAATAGTTAGGGTTGTGACAGAGATTACGTAATATCCTTGGGGGGAGGGGAGTCTAACAGTTTCTTATGTAATATATAAAGTCACATGCTTCAAATATCTTACTTGTGGGGGAGGGGGTGGGCTCTATAGTAAAATTATATTATATGTCATGGTCCTTACCAAAAATAATTCTGGCCGGACCTTTTTGATGACCCACTGTAATAGTATTCGGTTTCATATACATGTACAATGTACACAACAGTTTGTAAACGAAATACATGTATAGTACCGGTACGTAGTAAGTTTAGAAAAAATCACCGTTACTGTTGCTAGCAATCCAGAACTATACAACAAAAAGTTCAATCAACTTTAGTTAACTTTCTTGTTAAAATTATTATCGTTATCGCTATACAATATCGATATGTACTGTACCCTAATATCTTGAAACCCTGGATATATATTTCAGTTCTGGAATATCGGGAGGTATGCCGTATTTGAATTTTGTCCATATACAGTCAAAGCTTTATATAACGATGAATCGACTCAAGCTCAAAAAAATCGTTATAATGAGCGCTAAAGAAAAAATCGTTATAAATAAATGCTTTTATTATCGTTATAGTCGTGAATTTTTCAAAGTTCGTAATAACCAAATCTCGCTGTATAAGGGGATCGTTATAGAGCCTTGACTGTATACGGATTATGCATTTAACTTCGATTTGTTTTATTGTTAAGAGCACTACTGATAATATCTTTTGTTTAAAAAAGATAAATTTTATATAACTTTTGAAATATAAATAATTAGTTTGCAAAATTGACAGTGTTGTCATTTTCGTTTCTCGTTATTACGTTCGTTTACTATGTCTAATAATCTTTGATTTCATAATTTAAATGGTATCGGTATACTAAAATTTAGTGTTACCAAAGAAAGAACAATTATTAATGAAAACCTTATGTATAAACTAACACTTGTAGACCCCATTATTCAAACCAGATTTTAATTAATGAAATGTTGACGTTAATATCGATATCGATATGATTTATATTTAAAAATAAACTGTATATACCTGTATTATTTTGGATTGAGATTAATTTGTGATAACGATAAATGTAAACGTAAAGATTTGACTGGTATAAACTGCATTTGAGTGTAGGATTCTTTCCAACATATTTGCCGATACGGTTATGGATACATGTAAATTGTCGATCTCGTACACCACTGTTCCATGAATGTTGTTCGTTAGATTTATTTCTGTCGAAGAATATTATCGTTATAAGTAAAGCTTAATAATTTAAGACTATCGTTATTACATAGCGATATCGATATAGATTATAAAACAACACCATCAACAGATGAAGGAAAAGATTTATTCAAATTATGACGACGCAACTCACAAATATTGATGGCTGGGTAAAAATCGAAATCACAAAACACATCTCTGATAGCCAAAAAACGGAAACGGAAATTTTTTCAACTGCTTTTGCTCGTGTTTACAAAAGCGAAATATGCGCTTCATACAAGTCTACTCGGATTTTGCTATTTCTACGGAATAGGAACACCGATTTCAAAAAAGCATTCGAATACTACTGCAGAATTAGGCGACGGGTTCGCATTAATACAAGTAGGAATGGACCTTATAACGAACTTTTTTTGTAAAATTTATTATAAAAAACATAGTAATTTGCTCTATAACGAACTTTTGATAATTTTTACTATTGGGACCGTTCGGTTCGGTATAGAGAGTTGACTGTATATAACTTTGAGAAAGCAGTAAAAGTTGGACACCCACGAGCATGTATAAATATGCTCAATTTCAACACGGAAAAATGAAATCATTTTGGATAATAAAAGCAGCTGAAAAAGGATTTTCACCGTTTTGTGTGCAGCCGCCTATTTTTATCAATGGGAAAGTATATTTGCATCGTGCTTGCTTTAAGATTTTATATGGTGTGGTGCAAAGGATTTGTATTCAACCACATTAACAAATATAATATTAACTTAGTGAGCAGTTAGAATTTTTCGAAAGGCGCTTATAGTGCAGCATTTGATGTGTTTAGACCATTTGCACCATAATTGTGATGTATATCGTAAGGGTAGATTTCTTGAATTTTTATTCAAAGCTGATTCGTTGCAGTTTGAACATTCTCGTCATATACAACTCACTCTCGATATAGTGAATCTCTCGTTATAATAATGAATTTTCTCAGGATTACTATTAAACTTTCGCTTGATATAGTGAAGTTATATATTATTCTCTCGATATAAGCTATAGAGAAGCTTTTTACTTGTTCCAATGTCTTCACTATAACGAGTGAATTGTATGAAGGATTCTGGCCATGTTAATAATAAGATAAGCATGACCAGATTCTTTTATTGTAACTGTTCATCTTCAGCTTTTTGTTTTTTGGGCATTATATACAGTCGTCCCTCCATATAATCACCCCTTAGTCACACCCTCTTTAAAATCACACCTTCCGGTTCTTGCTATTATGAGACATAGGAAATTTGACCTCCATATAATCACAACCTCTCTAAGATCACGCTTTTTTCTGATTCCAAGGGCGTGATAATATGGAGGGATGACTGTATTATAATTCTATGTTCATCTGTCGCGAAATTAAAGGAGGAAGGATTCTGCTAAAACATATCGATATGGTTTTCTATATTAATTTTAATTACAATAAATTCCAAGCACTTTCTATAATTAATATCTAGCTACGTCTGCAGTAAAAAAAAAAAACAAAAGATTAATGTATATTGTTCACCTAAAAAGCTTTCATTAGCAAATAAAAAATGGTTTAAAAATAATAGTAAATTTAAAGATCATTATTTTTCGGTACTCCGAAACCCTTTTCCGCATTGATATGGTAACACAGGTTGTTGACTAAATGAACTACAGGTATTATCGTTTTTTCTGTTATCGTTATCGTTAGTTCGCCTTTTTTGTTGTCTCACACACACGTAATTGTTACCAAATCAAAAATATCGATATCGAGTAATTTATTTTTGAATTTATAAATACAGTACGTATTGTATTTAAGTTCTGAAAATGGACAAACTATCAAAAACCATAATGTCTTTTATGATAACAAATCAGGATACGATAAATCAAGAAAAAGAAATAATCATTAAACTTTTAAAATTCTATGATGATGCAACCTACAAAGGATGGAGCGAGAAAATAATTCGAAATGTTCGAAACTATATTTCAAGAATAATCCACAAAACCGAAAAGGAAATATTTCAAATATTTTTAAGCCATTTCCCAAAGGATACTACAACAAAAATATCGTTAACAAAACAAGCAAAACTTCATGCCAGTTTTATCGGATTCTGCTATCATTTTGAGATAGGAACAACAGTCAATCCGAAAAAAGCATTCGAATACTACATTATTGCTGCAGAACACGGTGATGGATTCGCTTTATCGCAAATAGGAGGATTGTCTGCCACACAGTTAGAATATAATCACACTACTAGTACTAAATATATCGAGTATGTTCACAAATCGGCAAAAATTGGACATCCACATGGTGCTTACAAAATGGCTATTGTTACCACTGGTAGACTGAGAGCATTTTGGTATCTGAAAGCGGCTGAAAAGAATTTTCCTGATGGTCTCACGAAAGCTGCTCAATTATATAAAACCGGAGAATATGTAATTAAAGATGTACATCGTGCTTTGAGAATGGCGTTGTTGGTGAGACGTGTTATGGGTGAAAAGAATTTTTCTGATGGTGTTTGGAAAAAGCTCTTCGGTGAATAAGAGAATGTAACATTTTAATTTAACTTTAATTAAAATCTTTTATTTCAAATTTCGCTATTCTCGACGTAAGTCAATATGTTTGAATTAATCACTTATTCTATTCACTGAATGATTTTTTTTTGATTTCAGAATGATTAAATGGAAAAACATAATAAATCTCCCGTTTACAATTCTAGAAGACCATTAATTTTTATTTGTACATATTTTCACGAAAAGAACGTGAATCTATTTATATCAATATTTTTGTTAAAATGAACTTGTTAGTTTATGTAAACTTATAATTTAATTTATGCAAAGAATTAAATAAATTAAAAAAATAAATGAAAAGCCCATTTAACTTGCATAAATCATTATAAAATATATTTGTAATCACAACAGGCATTTTATTTTCTGACTTTATTTTTTTGGCGAATCACAAAAATGCCAGCAATTTTTGAGTGCGCCGCAGAAATAACAAAATTTTTCCAACCACACACCGATCAATACAGGTAATGTTTTAAAAGACGAACCACATGTCGGCATTGTTGAATAGGATGCATGCAGAAATTTAAATTCCCTTAGTGAAATTTATGAATGTAATTTCTTTATGAATAGAGTTGAACGATTTGAAAGAATTTCAAGACGATAAATCATTTTAATCATTGATTTTTAATCTTACTCATCTACAAGGATTTTATGAAACGTGCAAGGTGTATGTTAAGCCATAGAATAAAATAGAATTTATAACACGGGTGGATTGAATCGATCAACTATCGCTATAGCTAAACATAACCAATTAGCATAGCTATATTACATAGGCTCCATTATGCAATGCCTGGAGAAAAATTCCCCGGCGCCATTTAAGTTCCTATTAATCCGAATCCCATATGCGTCGCACATAAACTCTTTATTTCCACCTAAATTCCTCTAAATGTATCCACTATAACTGCACGTTTTGCTTGTATATGCTTCTGGCACCGACGTTATAACAATATTACCAAATTCCTCCATCTTAAATACCAATCGTTTCCTAAACCTCGCATGCGCACGACTCATCATCTTCCGAACTATCCTATTATTAAGTCTTCTTCCTTGTCGGCGTCGTGTTATCAAATGTCGGCAATACTATTATATCAAAGGTACGAGCCAACCAGAATGCAGTTTTTTGTGTACTTCATCCACTAAATTTGGATGCGTTTTCTTAAGCGAGCTTGGGCTCGTTTTATAGAGTTATGCTTTTTTGCTGGTGCTCTAGTGTGCGTGAAATAAGTGCATCCAGAGAAAGACAGAGGTGTATAATGCGGTTAATATCATTGTCGCCGAAATTGCCATAACCGACTGTGGGTGAATACCATGTGAGAAAAGTTCGGACACCAGGATCAATGGATTTCTTCACGGATAGACTTATAAATGTTCAATGTCCTAATTTTCTCTCGTATATTAATTTCGAGTCCATTTGTACTTTTCCAGTATCATTCGGCCAACAATGATTGTATTTTCGAAGTTCGTGATGAAATAGTGGCTTTGTTAAACCTTTGTGGCGTGGATGATCCGGATCACTAGCAAGAAGAACTTTATTGTGTAATAGCCTTAGGTAAAAACGAAGAGGTGATGGCAGTACTGGGCACGAATAGTAATAGTTTGGAGGTCATCCTTTTTATGGTGCACACCATAGAAGCAAAATGAAGTATGTTGTAAGGGTCTTGACTTTTTCGATTTCTTGCAATGACTTCATCTCTGGCCTGTCCTGTATAGCACTTGAAATAGCATGATCAAGCACCTCATATGGCACCTTTTCCATAAATGCCCATGCCTTTGTGTAACTAATTTCAGCCGAAGAAGAACTCTGAAAAAAAAATGCTTTGTACATGTAGTTCTATAATGCTGACGGTAATTGATTACTACTATGTTATAAACCAGTCTAGCACAACCCATCCACTGTCGAAGAAAGAATTGGGATCATTCGTACTTTCAGTGATCGTGTCAATCTGCTTTCTTTGCTCTCTTGACTCGTCGCGTTGTTTGCACTTTCTTCCTGTGTTTTTGGCTTTTGTCTTGTTTCTGTTCTCATCTGTATCTAAAAAAAAAAACTAAGTGATTTAATAATAATCAGCTAAGATAACTTGTAGTTTTTGAGCTCTTTTATTTCACAGGAGATTTAAATTCAATTGCATTGCAAGATAAACCGAACGAAATCTTTTCTTCTCACTGGATATCTGGAATTCCTAATCACCGCAAAATTAAACCCGCACCAATATGACTACAAACTCATAACTCCACGCGACGCGGTGCACAACTCTCAATTCTTTTGATTCACGAAGAACAATTCGAGCGAGTGTTTACGGGTTGATGGCGCGTGGTGTTGTTGTTGATGAACGGAAACCTAATTTTATTAGAATTGCGCCTGTGCCGTTGTATAACCCTTTTTGGGAAGTTTAGAAATTTCGAAAGATGATTACGATTAAGCATTTTTGCCCTGTAATAGCGGCTGGAGATGTTGGCAACACCAACAATCTCGTTGGTAATTATTGAAAGAGTCACAACGGCGCGAGAAGAATAATGGAGTAATTCAATCTACGCAGCCAGTGCTTCTAGATACTAACATTTGCAGTAATGACTGTGCCGAGTTACTATCATAAGTAGAAAGGGCAAGTATCCTAGTGGTTTTTGTGTGTGGAACATCTAAGAAATCCAGAAGCTAGTGCAGGTAAAGACGGAATTCCATATTTTCCTAGTCATTAATCACCTGTACTTTATTTCTCGTTTTTGGATTAAGAGACATCTAGGAGAACCGGAATTCCGCCTAGAGGTTTCCAACACAGAAACATTAGTGTACTTTCTACCTCCGGATTTATTATAAATCTGGTTTTATATATAATATTCAGTGTAGAACTTTCTTCAGCTTTAATATTAAAGCCAAATTTAAAAATAAATCCGGATCTAAGTGGTCCAAGAACAGTCATCCTGTTTTGCCTGCTAGACCTATTTTATTTTATTTTATTATAATTATTCTTGTTCTTGTTCTTTCATTTGTAAAAAGTTTCGGAGTCTTGTAATTATCACTACTGCATTCCATTTGCTTGATGATGAAATATCAGGGTGTCTTGGACACCTAAAAGACGATATAAATGGTAACGCATAGCAAAAATCGAATTAAGTACATGTGCGCACCGACGGAACTATGATTCAGAAAGAGCTGAGTCAAGCCAAGTTTGAACTTTGCTCTAATTTGACTCGTTTTTAGACTGCACTGTTATTTGTATTGCGATTATAGTCCTTTTTACATTATTGAAACTTCAAATTGATGAAGAATACGTATATTATCGTGTGTTATCTCCTACATGTATTTCGTTGTTCTAATTTAATTATTATAATGAAAGCAGTAAATATTTAAGTTTCAACAAGTCATAGTTTATACAGATTTTTTATTTAGAACAAAGTTCCTAAACTATTTATGATAGTTTTTACATTTACAGTAACTTCCATAATTATTGCGCTACAAGAAATTTTATGGGAAAGAATTTTAACGCCTCTAATACCCATAGTTTCTATGTTCATTTTAAAGCTAGTAACCTAGAGAATTCTTATATTAGAGGGTCCGTTAAAGCCATGTACCTCACGTGACACGTGTTTAATATAATTAAAAGTTGACTTTAGGGTCAGGGCTAGAGTTAGAGACAAGATTATATGTAAAATTTCTTCCCAACATTTTTTATTAGTGCTCAAGATAGATTTAAGTCTGTTTTCCGTATTTTCTCATTTTGTTGTTAGTAAATTTTGTCGTCTATCTCACAATTTACGCGGTGTTATCTTTCCGATTCTTATTTTCAAATCTATGCAATATTATGTTTCCAATTCTATGCAATATTATATGTCAAACTCTATGCGGTATTCTCAATTCTATTTTAAGCCTTGTGCAGTGTCCTATATCAAATTCAAACTTCTATTTTTCGCCCATTTGCTATTTTTCGGTCAATTATATCTTAGATTCTTTCTGAAACAATGTCCTTAAATTATATCTTACATTCTTCCTTAAACAAACACCCTTAATTGTATTTCTCGTTCTCTCTTAAAACAATGATTTCTATTATATTTTGTGTTTTCTTCAAGTTACGTTTCTTTTTTTTTGTAAATATTCTTACCCCATTATCTTTATTCCAACTTGTGTTCGATCTTAAGCATAGTACTAAACAGAAAAGTAGCGAAAACGTATACATGTATAAGACCTACGGGCTTCAATAAAAAATCAGAAAATAATTGTGTACAATTCTTCTCCAAGTAGAATAATACTTGTAAAATCCCCTCTCGTATTATGCGTTATAACGTTTGATCACTTTAATGATTCCTATAACGATACATGTACGTATTTGCGTAGATCGCCATCTTCTACATAAACCATCACTATCGAGTATTCATTTATAGCTGGGTTTTTAGTTATTTAAGACTGCGAGTGCACTTCAGAGCAGTCAGAATCTAATTCGAAAAAGTTAATTACATTGAAAAACAAAAAAGCGATATGCTTACACTTTAAAAGGTGTTCATTTTACCTCATTTTATAAACTTGAATGTAATTTGCTTTGAATTGTGTAATAATTTCAACACAACTTCCCGTTCTCCCTCTCGTTTAAATTTATTTTCTTCATGTTCCCATTTCCTACTCAATGATCCGTCCAACCAGGTTGCTTTATAAATTGATCCAAATCCTCCTTTTGCAAGATATCGATATTCAACATTGGTAACTCTTTCAAAAGGGATCCATTCGAAAAATCTTGTTTTATCAATATTATTATTGCAATCATTTATTAGACTGTCGATATCTTTGTTTCCACTAGACAATCCAACATGAGTTCACATTAATCAAATTACTAACAAACTCGCTTTTTTTTCCTCTTTCATTCTACAACACAATAAATAATTCCTCTCTCTCCCGCCTCTGCATAACCAACACCACCAAAAACGAATAATAACCCTTTACACAACAATCCACAATAAAAATTTAAAAATAATAGGGCGTTCTGTTTTTATTATATTCCGCTCACAATTACTACTTTTCTTTCACTCTATTTTCATCCTTCACTACTCCAATTACGTACCAACAACTGCAGAAGAATCCCAAAAAAACAATCAACTTTTCCAGGAATCGCCGTCTCGCATTTCTGTCATTTTGACCACCTAGCATATATGTACATAATTATTATTCATTTTCATATACAGTCTAACCCCTATATAGTCACTACCTATGTAGTCACAAACTCTATATAGTCACATTGTTCAGTTCCCAACTCATCAACTCATAGGAAAATTGACCTCCGTATAGTTACGACCTCCTTATAATCACAGTTTTTCATATCCCGAGGGTGTGACCATATAGAGGTTCGATGTAGTTAAGTATTGTTACGGAAAAAACTTTTTCTAGCATTTAAAAAACATTATTTTCACATCTCGAACAACCTTTCTTACCCAAATAAGAAGAAAAGTTTCTTCTGCTCACTTCCCTTCCCCCGTCCTTTTATTACAAAAAATAATTTACCTTTTGTATTATTGTCCTTTTACACAGCACACTCCTACACTGGAATAGAGAGGGCAAGATACACGCTTTTAGACTTCCCTCAGGACAAATAGCCTATAATGTCGAATCCATGCTCAGAAACCACAGTGCTGATGATTCTACCATCATCACCTCCTCCTTGACGTCCTAACGTGAATTCTTTGTTTACACGAGAGGCTCCAGCCCAAAACAGAAAGAAGATCTTGAAAGGCAGAAACAGTACCTCCTCTCATAATCCCAAATTATGACCTCGTCTCCGATATCAGCTCCGACATTATCTTCAAGAGACCCGGGTTGCGTTCCCTATTGGAACGATCGAGTCGCAGACTGGTCAAGCAGATTGTAGTTTCCCACAGAGACAGGCTCTGTAGGTTCGTCTTCGACCTCATCGAGTTCATCTTCCACCTTAATAGCACAAGGCTCGTGGTTCTCTCAAATGAAAATACAACGGATGAATGGGAACTATCTCAGGATATCCTCGCCTTTAACATCGTCTTCATCTGCCGACTATATGGAAAGCGATCTGCTAGGTAAATTATTTATTTGCACTTTCTTTCACCTAAACCAAATTAAATCACTTATTTTTTTTAGATACAGATGAAACAAGACAAAAAGCAAAAAACACAGGAAGAAAGTGCAAACAACGCGACGAGTCAAGAGAGCAGATTTAACATGATCACTGAAAATACGAATGTATCCCAATTCTTCTCAGAAGATCTTTCTTCGACAGTGGATGGGTTGTGCTAGATTGGCTTATGCTATTTCAAGTGCTATACGAAGCCATTGCAAGAAATCAAAAGAGAAAAAGTCATCAAGATCCTTACAACATACTTCATTTTGCTTCTAAAAAGGATAATTCTTCTTGCTAGTGATCCGGATCATCCACGCCACAAAGATTTAAAAAAGCCATCATTTCGTCACGAACTTCGAAGATACAATCATTGTTGGCCAAATAATACTGGAAAAGTTACAATGGACTCGAAGTTAATATACGAGAGAAAATTAGGACATTGGGTGTATAGAAAGTCTATCTGTGAGAATCAAGCGGAAGAAATTCATGTTTCAGCCATTGATCCTGGTATCCGAAATTTTCTCACCCACAGTCGGCTATGGCAATTTCGGTGAAAATGATATTAACCGCATTATAAGCCTCTGTCTTTCTCTGGATGCACTTATTTCACGCACCACTAGAGCACCAGCAAAGAAGCATAACTCTATAAAACGAACCCAAGCTCACTTAAGAAAACTCATTCAAAATTTAGTGGATGAAGTACACAAAAAAAACTGCATTGTGGTTGGCTCGTACTGTTGCGTTCCCTTCAATATTTAGTTAAAGGGTTTATTTTGCGACGAATGGATTGGGGGTTATGTTTAGTACAACAATCGATCGATCAAGGGAGTTTCCGCAAGGGAGGTGAAAGCTAGACTGAATTATTTACGGTTAAAGAGTTTCTTCGGGGTCCTAAAGGCTTCCTGTGGCGACTTATACACAAATCGACCTTTTCTCAACAATAAGGAGGAAAAGAAGGGGGTGTTTGGAAGAGTAGATAGAATGAAATCACTCTTGCAGCAAGAATTCAATTCGTTATAAGAAAATAGTTATTTTAACAATAATCGATACACATATGGATACGGCCTGTCCAAGAAAAACTCAATACTAAAAGGCAATTCAACAGAACTTATTGATACGGCCTGTACAAAGAAAACAAAATTAATTCGAAGAAAAATAACGGCTTATTTTAAGTGGGGAAGCATCCACTGAAGTTTAATCGAAATAATAGTGTATTCACAAGTAATATTATTATTACAAGCAAGAACTTTGTTAGTTTATTAGATTAAAGCATGTTATTGTGAGGGCTCAAAAGCGCCTTTATATATACAGGATGGAATTACTACGCTAATTCTACGGCTTTACATTAATGGTTTCTTCTAAAACTATCAAGCATTAATCGCCCAACGTCTTTCTATTGTCCAGACAATTGTCTTCCTTTTGTTAGTCGCTATCGTTACGTGCATCAATAATCGTTCAATGTTCTCGATTTCCAAATAATTGTCGGGATTATTGTCCTCTCGATAATCGTTACGTGTATTAATATTAAAAGAACGATGGAAGTTCGTAATACAATATAAATAAATAAATAAAAATCACGGAATTGAAGAATTTAATGCTACTAATGTAACAGTACTTTTGATATAGTAGTATTGCTGACATTTGATAGCACACAAATAGCATGACGCCAACAAGGAAGAAGACTTAATAATAGGACAGTTCGTAAGATGATGAGTCGGGCGCATGCGAGGTTTAGGAAACGATTGGTATTTAAGATGGTAAGATTGTTATAACGTCGGTGTCAGAAGCATACACAAGCAAAACGTGCAGTTATTGTGGAGGGATTTGGAAATAGAGTTTATGTGCGACGCATGTGGGATTCTATTACGACTCGAGAGACTTACTTGCAAGTGATTGTCCAATCCCTAAATTAAGGCTATTCCCTGTTTTCGATTAAAGTAATAGCAACCAATTAATTAAGGACAATGCTTTGTATAAATCGAACCTCGTTGTAATGAGACACATAAGAAAATTGGGTGTAAAATCTGTTATACAAAATTAGTCGCGCGTTATAACGAAAGTTATGTTTTTATATGTGAAGAAAAATTCGTTAAATGTGAATTTAATTATAACTCATTATAACATGACGAGGTCCGACTGCAAAATCATTTAATAGTGGTCATTTATTTAAAAAGTTCGACGCTATTTGATATAAATATTTATTAACATAATAATACAAAATGTAAATATGGAAAGAATGTATTTACATAGCATTCAAATTTACAAATAATGTATATTAATGGTTGAACTTTGTCGATGTCTTCCAAAGAGCTACACCTATATATTAACGAAAAATCATATTAGCACTAGTCTTTTTAACAAGTATCTACATTAAATTAAAATATAAAATCAGAACCTAATCCTATGACCGCAAGATAAGCAAAAACAAGCGGCCATCGATATAAAACGTTTGTCCAAACATACGTCTTACTGGCCTGGCGAACCTCATTTAGCGTTTGAATTACTCCATCTTGAGATAGCGGCGGCGGTGAGGCTAACTTTTAATTTATCATTAATTTATCAAAACCATCCAATTTAATTTTAATACAGCAAAATAAAAATAAATACATTATCAGGTTCAGGTTCAGGTTGGGTGGTATTATCGAGTGAAATGGTTATAACTGTCGTTGTTGAATTATCACTGTTAGTATCCGGTTGTTGATGTGATAATTGTATGCTTTCGTCAAAAGTTATTGTTGATATTTTTGAATTATCACTGTTAGTATCTGGTTGTTTATGCGATAATTGTATGTTTTCGTCAAAATTTATCGTTGATGTTGTTGGTTCAGTCATTTCTGGTTCATTGTTATTGATGTTTTCTATTGCCATCTTGTTAATTTTATCAAATGAGTTCTTGAATACTAAAAACAAAAGTGTATTTTTATTGGAATATCTGAGAAGTCATGTAGTAACGGGGTTTTCCGTCGAGAATGTAGGACAGTACACAAGTAAAAATAAATTTTAAAATGAATGGACGAATGAAAATCCGGTTTTTTCCTGGTATCATTATTCCTTAATATAGATAATTTTTATCTTTTTATATCTTATGTTGAATATTTTTATATCGATAGTATTGTTGTTTGTGATACATGCATGCAGAAGGACATTTGGTTTGTTGATTTTTCGAAAGTAAAAGTAAAAAAAGCAAAGGCGGCACGTTTTCATTGATTAGATCCACGCACAACTATCTTTTAAAAGCGTCAAGAATAAATATTTAATCGATAAAATTGAAATTTCAAGATTTATTTAGTTTCTAGATGGAAATAATGACAATTAATAAAGAAAACGACGGTAATTCTTCGTCTTCAAAAAATCAGTCAACACAGATAGCTATCATAACCGATAATACTGCAACTAGTGCAAATAATTCAAGCATGCTGATTAGTGACGAGAATACCATCACTATTGAAAATGATACTTCTCGTCACAACATCGAGAACACTAGCGAAAAAAGTCGATTTGATTCTCAGGAAACTATTGTCGTTTTACCGCCCGAACAACACGTAAGAAGAATATTTTAGCTATATACGAGTGTGTGTTTGCGTTTTACACGCGTAAGTTTATTTATCTATAATGACAGGATCAAGAGACAACAACACAACAAACCTGCAATTATAACTTCTTTTCAAGAATATCACATCAAAGAAAAAACTTCGGATACCTTATTTTGTTCATTGTGTTTGGTAATTTTTATTTGTGATCTCTTTCTAAAATCATTGATCATTCTGTGCTAAAACACGTTCATTTGATCTAATTGAACCAACACAGGTTTATGCATTGGAAGCATAATTGAAAAATCGATTAATTAGAAATATTCATAAAAATTGAGAGAAAAGAATTAACGAATATATCATGTACATTTTTTCGTACTTCGATTATGGCGGGTTCGCTATATCAAAACAAAATTTTACTTAATAACTTGATAACATGACTGGATCGGCATACGTATCTTTATCGTAAAATGTATAATTTGGGGAGGAGCACTCATATTAAATATATCAAATCCACGTTTTAGTGACAAAATTTGCTTGGTTAAGCTTAAAAAATCTTAGTTTTATATTGAATAAATAATAAAATGGAATCTGAAACCCTCTAAGTACACCCTCCTTGGTACCATATTAAAAAAAGACAGAGTGTGCATTTAGAGAAGGTGTGCATTTATAGAGAGTAACTTATATAAGTCTGGACTAAGCCATAGCATACATTTAGGGAGGGTGCACTTAGTGAGGTTTCTGTATTGTGTAAACGCTTTTACTATTGTCTTGCCAGGAATTCTTGAAAAAGTTGAATCACTAACAATCTAAAGCGCTGTGCGAATGAATTACAGAAACCGCTGTTTACCTTGTCTTGATTATCAATCTTGCTTATTTATGACAAAGAACAGGATCTTTTATTGATTTGCAAGCATAGTCTTCTTGCAACCTCCATTCGGTGTTTAAATTCAAACCTGCGCGTCCAATCAAATCACAGGATTTTTGAAATCGAGCGATTTGATTGGACGTACAAGTTTGTTCAGAAAGTCATGCCAAAGTCTTTTATTGCAAATACGACTTTAAACGATTGACATTTTAGGCCGGGCAAAGTTATCACGAGAGTGGAATAGTAGTTAATTAATTGGAAGTTGAGAAAAAAACTCCTTATTAAAATTCCCTTGAAACTTTAAAACTTTTTGGTGTAGTTATATTAATTATCAGCATTAACTCTGTCTTTTTTGCTCTCAGGTGTGCTGAAAATTGGTTTGCTGACTCTCGGATTTATCCTTAACGCTACGTAATTAGCGTTAGTATATCGATATGACAATTGATTTTCTATTCACGAACAATGTTTTTAGTATAACAAAGTATCGTAAGAGAATTGATTTCATTAACATGTAAATTTGGAAAGGATGAGAGCTTGGTGAATTGAATTAAGACTTTTGATAACTACCTAATTTTATTTCCATGAATATTATTATATAGTACATGTACAAGTAAAATGAATATACAAAATTTGTCTTATCTATATCGATATGTCACAATAATTACACGAATATATAATAGTTGTCGTATTTGCTGATGATTTCCTTGACTTTCCAAAAACATTATTAAATGTCGAAACAATCTTTTTTTGGATTCTTTCTCGCTGCTTTTTCTTTTTCTTAGCTTTCTGTTTTAGCTTCCCTAAAGTGTCTGTATTAACAACTTCTGCATAATCAGCGCCAACACCACCACCGACCAGAGTATCAGAGTCGCCAGCGAATCTTGTGTCTATCTCTCCGTGACAAGATGATGACTTTTTAGGATTATTTGAAACCTCTGGGATTTCGTCCAAATCATTGTTCGTGCTAAGATTTGAGGTCCCGTCGTTTGTTGATTTGGTGTCTGTTTGAAAAGAGTTTGATAAGAAATGAGTCTTGAGATCGAGAATAATGCAATAATTCATACATACCATCATTATTCACGTTATCATTATTCGTTAAATCTATTGAACCATTTCCAGAATGTTCGCTTGATATTAACAAACTTTCATTTGTGCTTCCTTGACTATTGCCATTTTCGCTATTATTATCATCATTACCTTGGATGTCTTTATTTTTATTATTAATGTAATCGGCTTCGTCCGCTTCTCTAAACGCTACTGTCTCGACCGTATCTCGATTTTCTTCCAAGTCATTAACCCACTTTTTCAACACCTCATATATTTCTTTAGCGGTCGGACGCAACTCTGGTTTTGTGTTCCAACATCGGTCTAATAGATCGTCGAAACATTTTGGCGTGTTAGTAATAACGAGAGTTGCCGGCCGTTTTCGTAATAATTGTTTAGACGATTGAGATGGTGCATCGATAGTACAATTACGCTTTTGAATGCTAAAAAAGGAACTCGAATATCTTATTTCCCAAATCAACATTCCCAAATCGTATACATCCGATTCTTTGGTGCACAATGGTCTTCGTTGACTGATTGCGAAATCAGAAATATGAAATTTATTTGCCGTCTTATCCCATAAAATATTTCCACCATGCAGATTTCCGTGTACATACGAATGACTATGTAGAAAGTTCAGTTCCCAACTTATTTGTTTGCATATTTTCAATCTATCTAGCCAATTCAACGGTTTATTGTATTCTGGTGGTTGTTGTTTTAGATAGTCTCGTAAGTTGCCACCATTCGCGAGTTGGATTACAAGAATAATATAATTTTTTTCTGGGTTCTCCGGAGATATTGATGTTGTAGATGTAATTCCAAGACATCGTAATAATCCACCGGATTTCCAATGTTTATAGTAAATTTCAAACTACAAAAAATCAAATTGTGTTAGCATGAGAAAAAAACCTACAATAATAATCACAATTAATTACCTTTCTTAATAACTCTTCATTAATTTCCACCGAAGCTTGATCAAAAACTTTAAGCGCCACATTAACAGGCCCACTTCTCTTTCTCTTCCAAACACCATTCTCATTCACCGTCACCTTCACGCCATCCAAATATACAGCCGAAAATACACTACTAAATCTTCCACTCCCCACATACTTGACATCTGCAAACTCCTCAAACGGGATATACTCCAAATGCTCGTCATATGATTCACTTTTCTTCTGTGTCTCTTTGACAAATTGCTCGATAATTTTGTTGTTGTTTTTGGTAGTGGTGGTGGTGGTGGTGGTTGCTATTGTCGAACTTTTACTAGAATCAGGTAGTAAAAGAATTTCGGGGTCGCAGGTTTGACACCATGCGATATTTGTATTGAAACGATTACATGTTGAGCATGTTCCGTAGTATTCGACTCTTAGAAGGCTGTAGATATCGGTGTCATCGCCCAAGAATTCTTGTTCAAATAAAGATGAGGACGATGAATTATTATTTTTATAGTCATCGTCCAGACTTATAAATGAAAGCGCGTCAATTTCAGTGTTATTGTCATCATCGAATAACGAGTCCTCGTCATGTATTTGGGAATCTGATATAATTTTTTCTTTGTTCATTTTCTATTTGTTATTGTGCATATACATGTATAATTTTCGATAAGAATGATAGTTCTTATATAAAACCAATGTCCAAGTGATCAGCATATAGTTTCTCTATATAGACATGTACTTGGCAAAGTTCATAGTTGTAAATCTTGTCAAATGTAACATCTAACATGAGGAGAGGATACTTGTTGTTCCAGGCGATCATGAGTGCATTATTCTATGCATCCAGTTATTATTAGCGTTAGTTATTATTGTAAGATAAACAAACTAATCGTTAAAAGTGTCACCTCATTGTTTGTTTCATTCTTTGTCAATAAAAAGTATGTGCTCTAACTAAAAAAGGTAAAGTAGGTTACAATCATTATACATGTATACAGTTTAGTCTTTGTTGGGATTTATATAGTTTGTCTATCGCTATGTATCATAGCGATATCACATGTATTTGAATAGTGGCCACCAACGTTTTGGTTGGTGAAATTATTTCACGTTCAGAATAAATAAGTGGGAAGGTGTATGCGCATTCTGAAATGGTCGATATCGATATGCGATATTCTTTATACGTACGTACCGACAAAAAAGATATGATTAACACGGAAGATGGTTTATCAAGTTTAGAGTCCCAAGTATTGTTCAAATAATGATAGTTTGATCGATATTACGTTCACTACAAGAATCTTTGCGTAAGTTGAGAAATGTTAAATTAGTGTTCTATTTCCCTTTTTAATAAACGACTTAGAATCAGTTATTGCTTTATTGTGATCACTGTCATCAATTTCATTTAATGAAAAACAAAAGTTTGTTATATTATAAACAGAACAACATAGCATACATACGAAATGTCAATAGAACAGAATAAACGAAGTGCGAAAAACACAAGTTTAATATATTATAAAAACAGAACAGCCTATATAAGCAAGTGTGAAATTTTGAAATTGAGTTTTTTTATCTTGTTCCGCATCTTTCCTTTCTCTCTTCTCTCACATTACCCTCTACCCAACCTTTAACTATTGACTCTTAACCTTTTACCATCATTCATCTCTCTCTTCCTTTAACTATTTATTTGTTTATTCTATTCGACCCTCTCATAAAAATAACCATAATATCGTTATTATTTTCACACGCTTAAAGAAAAGGAAATTTTTCTTTAAGCATAGATAATAAAATTGAGAGTAGAGAAAAATGATGTCGAGCACTTTATTTCAAGAAAGCATTAGCAGTAACGACAGCTTTCAATGTTCTACCACGCCTTTGTCGTACTTGTCATCGTCACCGTCCTCTTCTTCTTTCGTGACTACTCTCTCTTCTTCCACTTCCACTACCACTTCCACCAACGGACGAAAAAGAAGTTTGGTATACTATGGTGATCGGTATGTTTGTGTTTGTGTTATGTCTATCAGTTATTCTTGGTCAATGATGGAACGTAAATTTTTATAGATTCATTCCTCTAAGAAACAATGAAATGTTTACGGAATTCGAAAGAATGCAAGGAAGAACTGACCGTCCAACCGCTAAAAAACAAAAGAAAAATATTCTAGAATCTGAGGAACAAGTTAAAGGTAATTCACCCCTCATAAATTAAAATTATAGCAAACCTTTGGTAATCTTATAATAAACAAATAATTTTCATCCAGCCGAATTAGAATCCATTAGAATGGACATCCTCGAAAAAGCAATGTTTCCATGTACCAACAACTACAACATTGATAACTTATCTCGAAGCAATGTCGGCGACAGTGCATCATTATCATTATCGTCGTCTTCCTCCTTGAGCAACCTATTCTCTTTTCGCTCAAAAGTCAATAACACTATTGGTGGTGCTGCGGTAATAGACACGCCATTTCGACCAGCTTACTGGACTACGCCGTTCTCGCCTCAAATTGAAACCATTTTACAAACTTCTCGTAAGCCGTTCCGAATTATTAATTCGAGTCCTTATCAAATGCTAGCGTTCTGTGATGAGTTGACGTTAAAGGTAATAAATCTTGTTCCAATCGCTTGATGTATATATTAATCAATTTTATTAATCATTCTCCTTATGTAAAATAGGATGATTTTTACCTTAACGTAGTCGATTGGTCTGCGAAAAATGTTCTTGCGCTGGGATTAGAGCATAGCGTGTATTTATGGGATGCTAGTTCTTCACAGGTATTTTCTTGTCTTTATATTATTTTAATTCGAGTTACATTCTTTAATTTATTACATACATATCATATAAATAGATGACGAAACTCTGTGAATTGGAAGAGTCTAGTACTATAACTTCAATAAAATGGAGTCCTCAGGCAAAATTATTTTTATCCTGTGTATATTCAAATTTGTTCCGAATAACTAAGTATTTTTTTGACTTTGGATAAATAGGGTGAGCGTATTGCTATAGGTACAGCCGACGGGCTGGTACAAATTTGGGATCCTCAGAAGCTCGTTCAAATCAGGGATATGAGTGGACATTGTGCCCGAGTAGGTTGCCTAGCATGGAACGGCAACCTTCTCACAACTGGAAGTAGTGATCGCCAAATATTTCATCGAGATTCGAGAAGCACAAGAAATTATACCCAGCATTTGTCGGGACATTATTCTGAGGTCCGTTTCTTTGTTGCATAATTTTTTGATCTAATTCATAATATTATAACTGAAATAACGAAAAATGATAGATTTGCGGTCTTAAATGGAATCACCAAGGTGACCAACTAGCAAGCGGTGGAAACGCCAACGAACTATTTCTTTGGGATCGCTATAGTCAGATACCGATCAAACGACTTGAAGGTCACAAAGCCGCAGTACGAGCCCTCGCTTGGAGTCCACACACGCCGAATCTGTTGGTCAGTGGTGGAGGACATCTCGATCGACAGATAAAGTTCTGGAATACTGATGATGGAAAGCTGTTGTCAACTCATAATGCAAAATCACAGGTACCAATTTTAGTTCTTCAGTCATATATTTCTTATAATGCAAGCAATCAATTTATTTACGGTGTATACGAAATAAAAGGTCTGCAATATCGCCTGGTCCCCTCGCTCCAACGAACTCGTCTCCACGCACGGCTGGTGGAAGAACTACGTCGTCGTCTGGAACTACCCCGACATGAAAAAAATAATCACGTTAAAAGGTCATTCGACTCGTGTGTTGTACTTTTCAATGTCGCCAAATGGTGAAGATATAGTCACCGGGGCGGGTGGTGATGATAATACGTTGAGATTCTGGAAAATTTTTAATGTTCCTGCGAAGCCTAAAGTCATTCGAGAATCGGCGTTGAATCCGGTGGGGAAGATTCGTTGATTCTATTTATTTATTCCTATTGTTTTAAATTAATTGTCGTATTTATTAGTTTGTATATATTATTAGTTTGTATATATTAGTCATCTAGAAATACTTGTAGATATTATTTATTGACACTGTATTATATTTGTATATAGATGAAATTTCGGAATAATAAGTTAACTCTGACATCGTTAACTATCCCAAGACTATAATTTCAAGTTTATCCATAAAATTCACACTGCAACAGTGTATGTCTGAAATATGACAAATTGGAAGGGACAGTGGCTAATACACAGTGAAGACATTTCGTCATCCTGTGTGCGACAGTTATGTTAGTCTTGCTCGGCGATGAAAGTTCGGGACGTGTTGATTAGACGATCAAAAACCTTGATGATCTCTGAAAGAAATTTTGTGCACCACGGAAGGAAAGCAGCAGATAAACCTTTCAAAGATAATTACAACTATCCGTGTTATCGTCACCACTGACACAAATTGGTACTTTATTATTTCTATTTTGCACAAGTGAAACATTAAGGTGTGAAAGGTTGATCAATCCCGATTATAAATACAAATAAAGTACAAAGTCCTTTACAACGACCGCATTGGATTGGCACTTTTGAGCCGATATATAGTGCTTATATTACAAACCTCGGTATATAGGGAGTTTTTAAATAGTTAAAAATCGTAAAAATCGGGATATCAATACGGTGTAAGCCGAATCCGATGTATACAGCGCCATTGTAAAGGACTTTGACTGTATACTACGAACTTTTTGGTATGAATAAATATGCGCAACATAGTTTCGACCAGCATTATGAAATTACGTTAGTTTTGCATTAACTTTGCCAGGAAATTCATAGGCTCACGCGTTCCTTTATAAAGTACGTGTTATTCAAGGTTGATGTTTGTTTCAAATGTCTAAATCAACATCCTTGCTTCCCGCATCTTTGCGTCGTCAAAGAGTGATACTTCACATTGATCTTGGTCTGTAGTTTTTTTTAATAACCATAATGACGTTAATATCATGAAAATAAAATGCTTCCTTTTTTCTGAAATTTGATTAATGCATTTGTTACTTTTTAAGATTGCTTTTACGCCCAGGTAGGTAAGTTTAATATCTTTAATTATTTTTGGTAATGTTTTGAACGTATCGGTATGCAAAGAATTCTCGTTGTGCTACTATAATATTAGAACAAGTTCGACTTGGAATTTCTGCAGAAGAGCCATTGGCCGTGCAGCAATGGCAAGGCTTGATAGCGGGTAATTACTTTCTATCACTATAAAAACACAACGCAACGCTAGTTTACCTTAATAAATTAATAAAAAAATCGTACATAGTCAACTACATTGCACGCAAAGCTGGAATTCAGAGACATTGGACAATCGAGGAAGCGCGTGCAAAGTGTCCTAGTGAGTACCAATTTTTATCATTATAATTATTAAGAATAATAACTTTTTTCATGGAATTACAAATCGTCTTACTATATTGTTATGTTTGTAAAAAAAGATTTGAAACTTGTCCATGTAGCTACATACGCAAACGGCGAATCTGAACCAAAATACCACCCTAATCCACAATATGCAACTCACAAAGTATCTCTTCACCCGTACCGACGAGCGAGTGCTCGGATCTTTGAGATATTTCAAAGATTTTGCCCGAATACAGTTCAGCGTGCTAGTGTTGATGAAGCGTTTATTGACGTGACCGATCATGTGAACACAAAATTAACAGAAAGATTTTTTAGTCCAACGTCATCGTCTATTAGTAATGAGGAAGATGGTGATTCTGTTGAAAAGTCACCACCCGAAATTAATTAGGAATTGTGTATACTTCGTCATCATCAACAACTCAAGATATTGTCGCGTCATCTGCTGATGACGTTCAGAATCAAGAAGGGATGTCCTTGCCATTGTTATCGTCGTCTTGGGATGATTGGCAACTCGCGATTGCAGCTGAATTGTCATTAGAGATTAGAGAAACCGTTTTCAAAGAATTAGGGTATACATGCTCGTCTGGTAAAGTCTCAAACAAAATAAGTTTTTACTGTATACGATTAAATTTAATTATATATGGTGAAAATATAAGGTATTGCGCATAACAAGACGTTAGCAAAACTATGTTCCGTATTAAACAAACCGAACAACCAGGTATATTTTATATCTTATTTCATTCGATTCATATCATATTCCATTGCATCAATTTGAAATTCTTTTTTAAAAAAATGTAGACCATTCTAAGAAACAGTGAAACAATGAATTTCATGGAAACAATTCCTTTTCATAAAATTCGTAAACTTGGCGGGAAATTAGGAACAGAAGTCGAGAATGTATTGAAAATTGAGACTGCTGGAGATTTATGGTAGTGTGTTTAGTTTACAATATTACATGTTTATATATATCATGAATTAACATAATGAATTGCTATTAGGAAACTTTCAACAGAAGAGCTACAATCTAAATTTGGAATGACGACTGGGGTTTGGTTGTATAATATATGTAGGGGCATAGATACAGAAGAAGGTATATAATAGCTTACCCACTTCGAATTTATTTACTCGTCTTGTTTTGAATGAATCGGTCGATAAAAGAACGATTTGTGATAAATATTAATCTTAAAAAAAATATTGTCAAAAAGTAACCCAGAGAAATATCTTAAAATCAATGATGGCCTCAAAATCATTTCGACCTCCAGTAACGAAAATGTCTCAGATTGAACACTGGGCAAATATTTTGGGCGTCGAATTATACACTAGAGTTAAAGATGATTATGAAATTAATCAACGATGGCCAAAAAATTTGTTGGTGAGTTTTTTTTCTTTACATTTTTGTTTCTCAAATAATGTTTAATCACGGCAATGAAGGTTAACTGATTTTTTACTTCAATACTAACTACTACTTTCATTATTAGATTCATTACAGATGCAGCGCACATCCAACTTCCCGATCCAAATCCTCATTTTTTCCACATCGCATAAGTCTGACTTCCCCAGACGTCATCTCGAGCAAAATATTAGAATTGTTCAAAAATTCGAACTACGAATTTCCGTGTTCTAATTTTTCAGCTAGCGCTACTGGACTGACAAAAGACGAGAGTTTGGGAACTATGGATATCTCAAAATTTTTTTTAAAACGTAGTACTACTCACAACAGTGTTGATTCTGAATCTGGAGGTGGTAGTGACGTGATAAATTCTTGCAATATTGAGAAATATGATCCTGCTGAAGAAGGTCCGATAAAAAGCTCAACAACAAATTACTTGAACATAGCAGCAGAAGTAGCGACAAATGAAAGCACGAACCAGTGTAGTAATAAATTTCTTGCCACCGCAGAAAATATTCATAGTTCTGAGATGTCCGAGAATAATAATAGCACTCCAACAACAAAATCAAATCAGAAAAAAATAATAAATAACACGATAGTTAAGAAAGCTGTTTCTGCCAAAAAATCCATTTCGAGAAATGCTTCTGCTGGTAAAGGAATACTCAAATTTTTCGATAGTGCAACGGCTCCTAGCGAGATAAAACCTGCAACTGGTGATTCTCACACGAAAAAGATTATCACCGATACATTATTGGATAACAATAATATTATTACTATTAATAGTACTGCTACTGTTGAATCATCATTAACACAATGCCAAAAATGCGATAAAATGATTTCTCCGGATCATATATCTGAACACGAGGACTACCATTTTGCATTCGACTTGCAACGTGAATATCGTAGTATTGATCGAAAAAGAAATCAGAATCAAGTAATGAGGGAAGAACGGAAAAAACGTCAGAAAGTAGAATTGGCAGATTTTTTTGAGAAATAGTTAGAATAACTATTTATAATCTTGTTTATTATTATAAACAGGAATAAAACCAATCCATGCAACAATTTTTATAGTTTCTATATAATGCCAGCGTTGTTTTAATAATAGTAGTTAAAGTTAGTAGCGAACCCAAAGAATAGGCACAGTCATCGCCTTTGGGTAGGTGATTATGCCTCCCATGCAAGCTCACAAATATATTTTATCATTTATTACATATGTTTTTATACAATGTTTCTGTCAAACATCTTCCTGTACATGAGGCTAGCGACCACCAAGAGATAACTTGGATATCCGCTGACTCATAATTTTACCGCCAATGCCTGGGCAGCCATGAAGCTATGGCGTCTCTCAAGTCCGCCAATGCGCAGCAAAGTCAGTAGATCAAAGAAAGTTATAAATTATAATTAAAATTACAAGATAATTAATATTGAAAATAAATATAGATTTAAAAAATATTTTTAATTATAATAATTTTAATTTATTTTAGTTATATTATAATAAATATTTATTTTTCAATAGAAAGTATATATTATTAATCAAATTATTTTTAGAATTTTTATTTGAATTTTCATTTTCATTAAAAGTAAAATTTTTATTATTTATTTATAAATATTACTTGTATTTTAGTAAATAATAAAAATTTTCTTTTTAACAATAATTTTCTTTTTAATAACAATAATTATTTAATAATTATTTTGTTTAGTTAATAAACTAATATTTGTTTATAATTTTTTATTTTAATTAAAAAGTTATAATATTGTATTAATAACTTTTCATTTTAATTGCAAAGTTATATTTATTGAAATTAATAAAATAAAAAAAATTAATATTATTTGTCAATAAATTAAGAATTAAAAAATAATTATATTTATCTTATTATATTTAAAATTTCTAAATTAGTTAAACAAATAAATATATTATAATTCATATCATTTATATAATTATCAAATAATTTTTATATAATTTATATAATTTTCAATTTTGATAATATATTAAAAACTAAATTATAAATACAATAAATTAAGTTTTCTCTTTTAGATTTATAGTTTAGTTTGTTAATTATATAAAGTTATTAAGATTTAAAATCAATCATTTTTATTATTAATCTTTAATTTTGAATATTAATCAATTAGCTTTTGATCAATTAGCAATTATTAAAATTATATTATTATATAATAATATAATTCTAGATTATTAAAATGTAATAAACTTATTATTTTTAATAATATCGAGTTTATATGTATTCTTTTTGATATTAAAAATAATATTAATTAATAAAATTAAAGTATATAACTAAAGATATATATATATTAATCAATAAATTTAATTATATAAATAAAGTACATGAAATTTATTATTTAAAATTTCAGACTAATCTATATTTTTGACTATAAATAATTTGTATTATATATATATAAACTAATTTTAGTATAATATTATCTTTTTTACTTATATTCTAATTATTTATACTATTTTTTATCTAATTTAAATATATAAAAAATATATAAAAAATTCAAAAAAAATAAAATCAACAATAATAATAATAATATAAAATAATTAATATTAATAATAAATATTCAAAAAGTTATATTATTGAATTATTAATTTTATAATTTGTAATATTTTATAAATTTATAAAAATTATATAAAGAACTTAAAATATTTTATAATTATATCATATATTATTAATTATTATATTTATTTATTTCAAGTAAATATATTTTAACCAATTAAAAATCTTTGAATTTATTTATTTATTTTTTTTTATTTTTCTACTTTTTATATTTAATAAATTAGAACTCTATTTTTAGTTAGTAAATTTATTTTTTATATTTTTTTCTTATTTTTAATATTATATTTGTATAAAAAATATATAAATATAAGTTATAGTTAAGTCTTAACTCAATATATTAAAAATATAATAAAACAAATATCTTTTAACACTTAAACAATTTATTTTTCTCTTTTAACTATATATTTTAAAACTT